>AYKW01000044.1:0-45026 GCA_002760635.1 Ganoderma sinense ZZ0214-1
CCGCAGCTGCTCAGCGTCAAGTGCCTGGTATACTGAACGTTTTGCCGCCCCAGCAAGGCGTCATCGGTCCCGCCGTTCGCCAGGCGTTCGTTGAAACCGTCCCGGACGAAGACGACCCCGTGTCTATGAACGCGATGGAAGAAGCGCAGATCGCTGCCGCTACCGCGGAGTCGCTCGAGCACACCGGGAGTTCCGCCGCCGATTCTACCGTACCAGCCGTCGACGTTTTTCTCGCCGATGTCGCGAGCGGCGGTGCCTTGCCCATAGCGGGAGAGGACAGCCACCCCATTCGCATCCTTTGGTGCATAATAAATGAAGCCGACGTCGCGGAGTGCATTCTCGACGGCGGTTCGCAAATCGCGTCCATTAGCGAAGAGTGCTGTTCGCGCCTAAAGCTACCCATCGACCCATTGGTGACGATGAACGTTCGTTCCGCGAATGGTTCGCTCGACGGTGCGATCGGTCTTGCGCGTGACGTCCCCGTGCGACTCACCCCGAAAATCGTTGTCTTTTTGCAACTGTTCGTAATTCGCAACGCCGCGTACGACGTCCTTCTAGGCCGACCGTTTGAAGTTCTTTTGAAGGCCCATACCGAGAACTTTAGCCCCAACTTGCAATTCCTTACCGTGACTTGCCCGAATACGAAGGAGACTGCGCGGCTTGTGACTTATGAGCGTGGCGAACATAGTCCGCCCACGATGGCTCAAATCGGGGGTTTTCGGATCTAGAGGACCTGCTTGAGGACGGGGATGCGACCGCATTCGTGTTCGAATACGACGCGCACGAGGACAAGGCGTCAGCGGTCGCCTACTCGAAGCTCCCCGACTTAGACAGCTCCTCGGTAACCTTGGCTTATTTATTGTCTTGCGACGGCTTCGGTCTCGATACTTCCACTCAAGAAAAACTTACTCAATCTCATTCGGTCGACGTTTTTCTCTCTTCTCTCGAATCGCCTGCCCCCGAATTCTCTTCGCCCGATCGGTCGTCTTCGTCGAAAACGTCTAAACCTACAAAACAGTCGCCTCCGTCTTCTCCTTCCCGTTCGTCAATCGCCATTCCTGAACCCGATCGCGCCGCCCTCGTCGATTCGTTCCTTGCGACGAAGAAAAAGTACAAGCCCGTGGCTCTTAAGACACGGCCGCTCCTCGCAGACCTCCCCGAGAAGTTCCGCATCGAGCGCAAAATAATCGGCGATCCACTCACGGACATGCCGCCGTTGAATCCCAACCCCCCGTCTGAGTTCGCTCCCGGTTCACGATACACCGCCGAACGTCGCGCCGAACTTCATGCACGACACGCGCATTTTCTATGGCCGGCTGAGCTCGACCTTATGGACGATATGATCAAGAACCAGGAGAATGCGTTCGCTTGGACCGACGCCGAACGCGGTAGCTTTCGCCGCGATTTCTTTCCGCCTGTAGAGATCCCTACCGTTCCGCACAAGCCGTGGGTTTTGCGCAATATCCCTATTCCGCCCGGCTTGTACGACGAAATCTGCGACCAGATTCGGAAGAAGATCGCGAGCGGTGTATACGAGCCTTCGAATTCTTGCTATCGCTCTCGCTGGTTCGCGGTCGCGAAGAAGGATGGTCGCGTTCGCCTCGTGCATAGCCTCGAGCCTCTCAACGCCGTTACCATACAACACTCCGGCGTTCCCCCAATCCCCGAATACATCGTCGAACAATTCGCGGCGCGACCGTGCGTCGGCTCCTTCGACCTCTTTGTTGGTTACGACGAACGCGAAATCGCCGAGTCCTCGCGCGACTTCACTACTTTCCAAACTCCATTTGGCGCGCATCGCCTTACTACCCTGCCGATGGGATGGACGAACTCCGTCCCGATCTTCCACGACGACGTTACTTACATCCTTCGCGACGAAATCCCCGCAAAAGCCGCAGTCTATGTCGACGATGTCATGACTAAGGGCCCCGATTCCGACTACCGACTCCCGGACGGATCGTACGAGACAATCCCCGAAAACCCAGGAATCCGCCGTTTCGTCTGGGAACACCTCTTGGTCGCGAATCGCATCATCCGCCGTATCGCGCACGCAGGAGGAACGTTTTCGGGCCCCAAGGCCTGGCCGTGTATCGACGAGCGAGTGCTAGTCGGCAGCCGCTGTACCCCGATCGGTCGCCTCCCCGAGCGCGAACGAGTCGACGCTATTCGCAACTGGCGGCCTTGTACTACCCTCTCCGAAGTTCGCGCCTTCCTCGGTACTGTGGGCGTCGCCCGCATCTTCATTCGCGACTTCGCAAAACGGGCGAACGCCCTCACGATGCTTACGCGCAAAGATGTTCTGTTCGAGTTCGGCCCAGCGCAGCTCGCCGCGTTCGATGACTTAAAAACCGCGCTGCTCGACTGCCCCGCGCTCCGGCCGCTGCGCTACGATTCCGACGCACCGATTATACTAGGCGTTGATACGTCCTTCATCGCAGTCGGTTACCTTCTCTGCCAGCAGGACGAGGAAGACCCGAAGATTCGCTATTATAACCGATTCGGCAGCATCACCCTCAACGCCCGCAAAAGCCGATTCTCCCAGCCGAAGCTCGAGCTCTACGGCCTCTTCCGCGCCCTCTCTGCACTCAAGCTTCGCCTACTCAGCATTCGCAACCTCATCGTCGAGACCGACGCTGGGTACATTAAGGGAATGCTCGCGAACCCGGATCTTCAGCCGTCTGCGTCAATGAATCGTTGGATTATGGGCATTCTCACCTTCCACTTCGAGCTCGTTCACGTCCCCGGCAAGAAGCACGCGCCTGATGGACTGTCGCGACGCCCGCCGCAACCAGGCGATAAGCCCGAACCGCCGCCCGACGAGTTTGAAGATTGGTTGGAGAACCTGTATAGCTTCGTTCACATTACTCAACCCCACACCGCGACTTACCTTCCGCTTCGACTCCCCCCTTCGCCCGACACCGTAGATATGTTCGCGCTCGGCCTCGTCCCGCAGGCGCGACCTCCAGACATTGAACCGCCCCGTATTCCAACTTCCCGCGTACCGCGCACGCGCGCCGCTCTGATGCTCAGCTGTCGCGCGTTCGCGACTTCCTCGACGACCCGAAGCGACCGGCTGGTCTCGACGAACGACAATGGATCGCTTTCTACAAATACGCAACCCTTTTCATGCTCGATTCGGCCGGCAAGTTGTGGCGACGTAAGGAAGGCGGCGCGCATCGGCTGGTTATCCCAGAGGAACGACGTCCTTCTATCCTCGTCGAAATGCACGATCGCACCGGCCATCGCGGTCTGTTCGCAACTCGCGCGTTCGTTTGCGTCGCTCGTGTCGTTCGCGGACGAATTTTGCTGGCTCGGGTCCGCGTCGCCTTGTTCATCGGACTCCTCTGAGCTCGACCCCTCGTCGACTTCGGATTCGCTCGACGGTTCCGAGCTCGCATTCGCCTCGACTGCAGCCGTGTCCACCACGTCCGCGGTCTCGGCAATCGGGCCGTTGTCGTTCGCGGGGTCCTCTATCGGTTCGCCCCCGGCCTGGGATTCCACAGCGGGTGCAGCGGCGGCAATCTCCTCGTTCGCGGAAGAGCTGGCGCTCGGGCTCGCAGGGTTTTCGGCGTTGAACGCCTCTTCCAGGAGCTCCTCAACGAGGTCTCCCTCGTACTGTTCGAGCCCACGAAGGATGCCCTGGAGGACCGTGATTCGCGCGCGAACGTCGCCGATTTCGCTGCGGACCGCGCGGACCTCGCGACGACCAGCCTCCGGGACTCCCTGCACGCGGAGGTCGTCCGTCGAGATCTCGTACGATGGGTGTGAGAAACCCAAAGGCCCCGGCCGAATGTACTCGGCGATCCGGTTGATGGTCTCACCTTGAAGGAGAACGGTGTGCCTTGGGTCGCAGCGTGCACCTACCTCGCCGACAAGTATCACCTACACCACATTCGCGTTTCGGGTTATAACTCCCAAGCGAACGGCATAGTTGAGCGACCGCACTTCAACGTTCGCGACGCGCTGTTCAAAGCGACCGAAGGCGACGGCGCGCACTGGCACTCGAGCGTTCACACCGTGCTTTGGGCGGATCGCACATCGGTTCGCCGACGACTTGGTTGTTCGCCTTTCTTCGCGGTCACGGGCAGCCACCCTATCCTGCCCCTCGACTTCAAGGAGGCTACTTACCTCGTCGGGCCGCCTGAAGGAATTCTCACCACCGAGGAGCTAATCGCCCTTCGCGCGACCGCCCTACAAAAGCGAGCCGACGATGTCGATCGCCTTCGCTCCGCCGTTTACGCCCAGCGTCTCCAGGAAGCCGAAGACTTTGAGTCTCGCAATCGCGCTACAACCCGCGACTTCGACGCTCAGCCGGGATCGCTGGTCCTCATACGCAATACCGCGATCGAAAAGTCGCTGAATCGCAAAATGCGTGCTCGATACCTCGGCCCCTACCTCGTCGTTTTCGCGTAATCGTCGGCGGCGCATACATCCTCTCCGAACTCGACGGCGCTGTCTTTGATCGCCCAATCGCTGCGTTTCGCGTCCCTACCGTACCTCGCGCGACGCGAGCCAATCGCTTTCCAACCCAATATCCTCGATACCGACTCTCGTCGCATACAGGAGCTCGAGGCCTCGACCGACAAAGGCGACGGAATTAGCCGATGCCGAGTTGGCCGACGCCAATCGATAAAACGGTCTAGCGACCGACCACCAAAACCTCCAGCACCTCGCCGATCGCTTGACCGAGGACGGTCAATGTTTCAGTGGGGGGGAGGAGGACTTAGAGTCCGGGTTTCTTTTGTCTCTTCGGTCTTGTTACACCTTTCTTTCTTCTCCATCTCTCAAAATAAAGTTATAAAGCCGCAAAATTCGAGTCTCTTATTCGCTTTCATCAAGCCTCAATAGTTCACCAAGAAAAAACGAGATAAATCTGCACGTCAAGACATTCAAAAGTACTATAGGGCGACTCGCGCCCGCGATCGCTCGCCGGTCCCTATTCCTCTCGCCTTCTCCGCTTCCTCTTCTCCTTCTCCTTCTCCTTCTCCTTTCGCTTCCTCGCCGATTCCCCCGCCCCTCTTCTTCGCCTGCAGGTGAGCCTGTCGCTGTCGCGTTCGCCGGTTCGCTGGTGTTTGTCGGCTCGTTTCCGCCCACAGACCCGCTTGCCTCCATGCCTTCGCCAGTCCCGTCATTCGCGTTCTCGTTGTCGCCCGTGCCCTCGTTGGTGTCGTCGGCGTTTGCTGCCGACTCCGCCGCTTCTCGCGCCTTGCGTCGCAATCGCTTGACGAGGTCCGCCTCGTACTGTTCCAACCCCAAACGACCCCCTGGAAGACTGCAATGCGCGCCTTGGCGAACGCGATCTCGTTTCGCACTGCCCGTATCGCCGCCTACCGTCGGCCCGGATGCCCTCCTGGCGAAGCGAGTCGGTCCCGAGCTCGTGAACCGCGTGGCCGAAATTCGCCGGCCCCTCGCGAACGTACGAGGCAAACAGCTTCGTTGCTTCTGCCTGCAACCGATCGCCCGAGCCCACTTCGGCGGGCCCAGTTGCGTCGTTCGCAGTACGCCCCGAGTCCTCCTCTGTGGTTTTTTCCCCACTCCCACTCGCAATCGGCTCTGGCGTGGGGTTGGTCGGGAAATGGGGTTCGAAGTTGAGCATCAGCGCGCCCAGCTCCACCGAGAGGGCCCGACGAGTCCTCGGAGGCGTAGGAGTCTCGGGGTCCGCCCGAGCGGTCGAGGAGCGGGGAGCGATCGGCGTTCCGCTCGTTCCGGAGGGTCCAGCTATGGGACCCGGCGTCGCTACTAGTCGATCCGTCAACCGACCGACCGATGCGAAAGGCGTCAACCCACCTCGCTCCCCAGGGACCGGCTCGAGCGACCGGTACCATTCACCGAAGGGCTCTTCACTGTGCACGCAGCCCTTCTTGTCGCTGACGCACTTGTCGCACCGCTTCCCCTTCACAAGCGGCTTGCACACAGCGACACCGATCTTGCGGCACAGATCGCACTGGAAACCGATGCGTTAGCCTTTTCTCACAGCCGGAGTTCGCGGACTCACCATCCGCTTCGGGTCGGTGATCGTCGCCAGCTTCGGCCCGTTGTCCTTCTTCTCTTTCTCCTCCTTCGGTTTCTTCGGCTTCGCACCGGTCGTGGCGGGCGACTTTGGGTCGCGTTTGCGCTTCGCCCCGGACTTGCTACTTGCCCCCGTGGCCGAAGATGATGCGACGGGTGGCTGAGTGATCGCCGGAGTTGCTGGGCGATCGGCCGTACCCGATGGCGAACCCTCGAGCCGCGGAATCTTGTTCTTCGCGAGGAATGCGTCGAGACGCGCATTCCTCTCAGCCTGCTTGCGCTCCCGTTCGGCTTCAGCATCGGCGACGCGCCTCGCGGCCGCGGCAGCTTGTGCGCGTTCGTGCGCGCCGGTAAGGATGGGGCTGGCCCATTCGGGCCAGTTGTCGAAGAGGTGCGAGAGCTGTGCGGCGTGTTGAAGGTAGACGTCGTCCGCGATCGCCTCGACTTCGCCATCCGGTGCACCAGCCGACGCGACGCCCTCCTAAAGAAGAAGAAGACGGGGTAAGCGATCGGCCATCAACCGAACGAACGACGTACCATTGCGAGCGTCATGTTTTCAACCCACTCCACATGATCCTCGACCTCGGCGTTGTCTTCGGGCTCGAAGTGGCGCATGTTTCGGATGCGCTCGCGGGCCGATTCGATTTCGTGTTGGGGGTTTGTGGCCTTGCCCTTCTTGGAGTTGGAGGAGGAGGACATGGATGCGAGGTGTGAGGAGAAGCGAGTGAGGCAAATGTGAGAGAGGTGGATGGGGAAGAGCGAGGGACGTCAAAACCTCCCTGCGCCTACGCCGCGCCCGCCTTTATCCATCCCTAGCTGGCGGTATCGAACCCTTCAGAACCCGCCTTCGCGCACAATCCCTGATGCGTCGGCGACCACTCAAATCGGGCTCGGAGTGATGCGTACCCGGTGCCTGGCGCTACGAGCTTTGGTGCTAACGTCGGCTTCTTTCCTAGTTCACCGGACTTAATTCCTTCAGGGTCCGTGTGCGCGGTCTCCGAGGCGCTGGCCACTACTGCGTCGCGCGACGGGGCGATCGCATTCGCTCTGGGTGAACTTCAATATCGCGTTTCGTTTCGCGCATCCTAGCTATCGTACAGAGTCCGACTACACACCCAGCATCCTTCGCTCGCTTTCCCACTCAGAATTCGGCCTCGAGGACGATCGGCCCTCCTGGTTCCTCGAGCTCCGGCATGTCCTCCCACTCTTCAAATGCGGCGGCATCGGAAGCTTCGGGACTGCAGAGATAATCGATGTTTCGCTCGATTCGCTCCGCAAGGTCGTGCGATACGTCCGCGAGCTGTTCTGCCATCCGATCGGTCCTTAACGCTTGATCGCGAGCGCTGGACAACGCTCCCATTCGCACTGCTAGTCGGCGTTCGGTCATTCGCGCGTACAAGTCGCGCGCCATTGCTGCGAAGTACCGAGTCATTCCGAAGTCTGGACGGCACTGCCGCGTGCACTCGCGAAGTTCGACGAGCCAGCGTTCAACCGGCGCGTTTTTGTTCGCGATCCAGTCGTAATCCACCTGCGACGGTTCTCAGTTCGGCGCCTCAAGGCAATTCGTACGCGACTTACGATTTGGCGAATTAGGATCTTCAATTCGCTCTGCAACTCGGCCTTCGTCTGCGAAGCCACGTCGCACCTCAGAACGTAGCCGGAGACTTGATCCGTGATACGGCGAACGAGCTTCGACTCGATTATGCCGCACAACTCGTCGCTTTCTTCGCGCGCTTCTCGCAGGATAGCTGACGGCCGGGCAGTGGAGGCCATGGTCAAGACCAGAAAGGAGGAGGTTCAGCGATCGCTGGGTTCGCGCGGTCGCTTCATATACGCTTCGCAGGCCCCTAGGCCCGCTCCACCGCATTCGCTCATTCGTTCGTCACTTGCCATGCCGCCCAAGCTGGTTACTCGGGGCCTACTATCGTACAAGCAAGATCGTCCGCTCAAAGCTCATAGTCCGTCGCGGGCTCTTCGTACTCGATTCCTGCCGTCTCCGGTTCGCTCTGGTTCCCATCGGCGACTCCTGCGAGGTTCGCGGTCGCTGGCTCGCACAAGTAATTCGTCAATCGCTCCGCGCGTTCTCGGGTGTCTGTGGGCAAGCCGGTCACAAACGTGGCCATACGCCGGACGCGAAGGGCCCGCTCACAAAGCTGCACGAACTCCCGCATCCTAGCGTCCGCGCGCTGCACAGCGAGTCGCGCGATCAAGTTCTGCGCGGACGAATCGAGCACCGCGATCATGCCGTAGTCTTCGGGGCATCGCCCGGTGCTCGTGCGTAGATCGGCCAGCCACGCTCCGGCGTGAACATGGTCGCCGGTGACCCAATGATAGGTCTCCTACGTGCAGGTGTTACCGAGCAACGACGGTATTCGAGCGAACGATACCTACTAGGGTCCGCACCGATTCGTGAAGGAGCGGCTTCAACTCCTCCTCCGTCTCCGTATCCGCGCCGACTATCATCGCGAAGTTCGCGATTCGGCCGGCCACCTGGTGTGCGAACGCGTCTTCGACGAGCGCCACCAACTGATCGCACTCGTCCTCGGCAATGTCAAGTGTAAAACTCGTTGAGAGCAGTGTCGGCCATCGTCGCGGAAAGGAAGCCTATCGCGGACGTTCGGCCTGGTGCCTCTTCGTTTACGATATGTCCGACTAGGCCCCTGATTCCGCTCTGCGATTCGCTCATGCATTCGTCACCCACTCTTGCTTTGGCCCCGCACTCGTTCAATATCGTGCATTCCGGAGCTTCGCCCTAGTCGTACAACGCGGAATCTGACTATCTCTACTCGCTCCGCCCCTCGCCGCTCTCGGCGTCGCCCTCCACGCTTCACGCGCTCGCCTCCTGTATCTCCCGTGCAATTCGCGCTTGTTCGTCGGCGTGCTCTTGCTCTCGGCGTTCCCCTTTCAAGGAGTCCGCGACGTTCGGTCCAGCTTCGCCGCCCATCACCGCGTATTTGTCAGCCACGCTGCACGCCGAATAGTACGATGCTTGCGCGGCTTCCACGAGTCGCTGGATGCGGAACGCCAAGGTCGTTTCTGCGAACGTGGTGTTCGTGCGCTCATACGCAACCTCCAGAGCGGCGGCCCGGCATCGCGTGTCGTCCGCGGTCGCGCGACGAGTTACGGCTTCGCGGTATCGAATTGGGTTGCGGGTGCGATTGTAGGTCTTGGCGAAGCAATCGCCGAGTGCGAGCGCTGCTGGGGTCTGTCCGATGATCCCCTGCAATCGCTCGATGAGTCGGACGAGCTCTGTCGGTGTTCCTCCAAGTATGACGTGGGCGCACTATTCCCAACCTGTCTTCAACTTCGTTCGCGCTCTGTGAAATCACGGATACGTACCACTCGGTCGGCAAGCTCTCTCAGGCGCTTCTCCAGGTCATTCACCGGGAGTGGTCGTGCGCGCGTACGTTCCTCGATTGCGTCGACGTCGGCCTTCACTCGGTCCAGCAACACTGGGAGCACGATGCTCGCCAGATCGTCGACATCGTCGCGGGTGTGATCTTCGAAATCCATGGCGGTTGCCGTTCAAGTTCGCTTCGCCCCTGTTCGCTCGTCGCTCCGCCCTTATGTTCCTGGTCCACGTCATCCTTACACGACAGTTGCGTCACTGCGACTGTGCATTCTTGCCGCGAACTGAGGACAGTTCGGATTTCAGTGGGGGGGAGGTGATGGGCCTATGCCCTGTTCCGAGCTCGGATTTGCACCAGCCCGATTTCGCGCTTCGCGGGTCGTGCGCCGAGGCGCGCTCCCCTACTTCGCCTGTCGTTCGGCTTTCGGTTACCCCCTTCCTGGCTCGCTCCGGCCCGGTTCGCGCTCGTTCGCCGCGCGCGGGCCTTCGTTGGTTCTTCATCCACCACCGTGTTCACTCTAGGCCTCTCCCTCGATCGCCTATATCAAGTCGCGATTGGTCGCTTCACTCGCCGACCGTTCGCGGCCCGTTCGTAGCGCACGTGCGCCCGACCTCACGCCCTTTTCTGTCTGAGAGCGTACCCCGTATGCTTGTGGCTGTGGCTGTTCGCTCGATGGGGTTCGCGTCGGTATGACAGTGCCCGACAGCTTCACTCCACTTCTCCTCTGTATTCGCGCATCCCTTCTGCTCATTGGCCGCTGGTCGCGGCTTCGCCTTTCCTGTGTATTTCATTTCTTGCTTTTAGGGTTTCATCCTTGTATTATATAGTTGTTGTTCCAGGTTCGGGCAATACAGATGTCGGCTCCCCGCTTGACTTCTCATTTTCGCCCGCTTCGCCCGCTTCGCCCGCTTCGCTCGCTCGCTCATCGTCGTATTCGTCGCCGACTCGCCGTGAGTCCTACTCGTCGCCTTTCGCTCGTCCTTCGCCGGGCCCGTCGCGCCCTGTTCGCTTGTAACGTTCGCTCGCCGAGAGCTTTCCCGATCCATTACTCTTCCCACCGCCTTTTGCTCGGCTTCGCCTTACGATCGCCGTCGCACCTCGCCTTCTCTTGGTGTTTTTATCAGTCCCTTTTGGTTGAGCAGTGGTTTTCGAGCACCCGACGACTCCCTCCTTCACCGCGGTCAGCTGGTTCTATTGATTTTCGATAGTTCCCCGGACCGTTTACATCAACGGAGTTTCTTGAGAGGCTCGATAGTGGTCAGAAGGCTAGATGGGCAGGCAAAGACCTCGTGGGTCCAGCCCTCCAACGTCAAGCCTTCGTCGATGACGACGACCTTCTCGTAGTCCTTGTAATGCATTGTGGTGTCTTTCTTTCCGGTCGCGTCCGCTTCGCAGAAGGGTGGCTGGGTGAGCGATTGACTAATGCAATAGGTTATAAGAGAGACTTACCATACAACGTGTTCATCTTTGCACGGATCTCATTCTTCAGCCACTCAGCTTGATCGCGGACTGTGCGAAGAAATGCTGTGGAGCCAGGATATAAGTTAACAGTAGCTAAGAAGAAATATTACATACTGAATAGCTCGCAACCAGCAATAGAGAAGGCTTCGAACTGCGAGCCAATCACCTCCACATCCCACTTCTTGATGGCGCCGGTTAGGTAGCGGTTGATCGGAGTGCTGGTAAAGAACCATTGAGGGCGTAGTTCGAATTCGGTGTTGTTCCTGACCAAGCCGATAAACGCCTCAATACCACAACGGCACTTCAGGGCAAGCAGCTTGAGCAAGAGTGAGCGCACAGTCCTCGACGATGAAGCTCAGGACTCACCATTTCCATGATGTGACGAAATGTGTTCATTACGTCCTGCGCCCGACCCTTTTGATTGACACGGATTCCAAACATTCGAGAGTCACGCTCCTCCTCCAGCGCTTCGCACAAGTCTCGCTTCTCCTGGGGTGTAAGCTTGTCGTATTCCTCACGATGTTGTCGCTGGAGATCGAGGAGGTTGGTAGCCTTGCCTGGGTCTGCGTCTATAAGTCCAGATAATTCAAACCGTCAACACACGAGTGGAAGTGGAGAATGTTGAGACTCACCACCGTTCTTCTCTTTTGCCAATTGATGAGACCAAGCATTGTAAGCATTCGGCTTGCGCTTCTTCTGTAAAGAGACCCCGCCGCTAAAGATCAGACGCAGATAGTAGTCCGACTTGTGCCCGCAGGTCTCCGAAAGATATTGAGCCTTGCTCTCCGCAAAGCGGTAGACCTCCGCGATAGCTGATTCAACTTGTTCGTTGCGGTCTGCAGCGGACCGCGCCATAATAGCCCGCTGAGCCTCGGTGAGAGTGATGGTACTGCGTGATTTCGGCAGGATAGGCTTCGCCGCAACAATCGCAGCTGGACCATAGGTGACCTCCGAGGGCCTGATTCTAGTCGTCATCGCAGCTTAGGAAGGAGAGGTAGGGAGGGAGTCAAGGACGAAAGGCTCGGGGGGTCAAGAAGCTCAAGGACAACGGTGACGATCACCAAACATTCAATCGGATTTAAGAGCCGGCTTGAAAGTTGAAATGCGCATAGCAGTTCCAGTGTCGAGAGGAACGGAATCTGCAGAAAGGCAAAAAGACGGCGTGTTTGCAACATAAATTCAAGCAAGCGATGGGGTCGCAGGCACGGCCTTGCCAAACTTCGGCTGGAGAAACACAGTCAGTCGAAACAAACTTTAGAGAAATGCAAATTCCCACTTCTGCATCTCGAGAAGGAGCGGATCATGTGTGCATTGATTTTGGGGGCCAAGAACAGGTTATACGCAAGACTAATTGAGCAACAATAGCAACAGTTCGGGGAGAGCGGAGCATGCGGCATGTACATTGGGAAGCGAGATAATGTCAACGGGGAATACGACCGCGATGGAAGCCAAGAAGACTCAAGAAATTTTCACCACTTCCGAAAGTCCTCGCTACATAGAGGGAAGGTCACAGTCCTTATGCATAGCCTCCACGAGCTGCTGGGTGACATCGTCAGGCTCCTCGCACCGGTCCTGCAAGAAGTGACGAATGACATCGAACCACCTCTCAGGTGGGTACTGAGCCTCAATCCGTGTGAGGAGGCCGTACATGGCGTTGGGGAGGTTGTTGTAGACGATGCAGTGGTCAGTGAAAATGCCGAATATAATGTTGGATGCCGAAGACGATACGGGGAGGGCGGAGGGACGAGAAGACCCCGTGGACTGGTTCGCGCTGGCCGACGATGACGGTCCACTCCCATCGCCAACACGAGCTGCGCTCGTAGTCGGCTGCAGCGAGCGATGCATGAGAAGGGGGATAAATCGAGCCCCACAGCGCGAAGGTGTGGGCGATGCCGAGCTAGCGGTCACAGAGGAAACAGATGAAACCGACGAAAGCGAGCTCGGAGGACGCGATTGATCGCGATGGGCAGCCTTCTTGCCCTTGCGCTTGCTGCCGCCGAACGTGCCGGAGGGAGACGGGGTCCTCTGACGTGAGCTCTGGGAGCGTGGCGTCGGAGACCGGATATTGACATCACCTAGAGATAACAGCGGTTAGAACACGTAGACGTGAGCACGAAATGAACGCCATTACAGGTAAGCAACGCGTGCAGATGCTCGATCTCTTTGACTTGCGAAGTGACAATGCTCTCAAGCTCGGCGACACGGCGGCGCAGTTCATCAAGCTCTGACGCAGGGCTCTCCGCGGTGTCGCGCAACCGCATGTTGTCCAAGTTATCAACCATGACAGCGAGGTCTTCAGCGGTCCACGGGTCGTTGGCGGAGTCGTATTCAAGTTTAATGTGTGGCTTATTTTCAGGGGAGATGTACTTGGGGACGCAGGGCGTGTTGGGAGGCACAAATACACGGGGCGATGAGAGAGGAGTGGAAGGAGTGTTGGCATTGGGAGTGACGGACGCTGCAGACAATACAGTAGTTTGCGTTGTGGCTGCGGATGCGGCTGCGGTGGCGGAAGGAGGATTGGTAGGCGGGGGAATGCTGCTAAGGAACCTGGCGATGATATCCTCAAGTGCGCCTGGAGCACGCCCAGGGAAGACGTGAAATGGCGTTAAGGACCGAGGGATGAGCTCCTCGGAGACGGTGCGGTTGGAGGGTTGTCGTAGCTTCGAAGAGTCGTAGAGAGCCCTGCCCCGGTGAAGGTTCTTCGCCCGATCCCATCTTTCCATGACGGGCACAGAGACCTCCTCTGCCAGGTACTGGACGATGCGGGCCATGATGATGTTGAGGGCTGAATGGTCGCGCAGGATGGTGATGGGAAGGAAGACATCAAACCTTGCCTCCTCGATCTTTGCGGGCGTGTCAGGAGGACGCGTTCCTGGCAAGTGAACGAGAAGAGTCACTCCGCCAGACAGCCGATCAAGCCAGGTAAGCTTGGAACCGAGTTATGAGCGAGCCGGCAAGTGGGATCGACAAGGCATACTCACATGGTCCATAACAGTCATACGAAAATGACCCTGCAGATAATCCCGCCAATTGAGTGCTTCGCCTCCATGAGCGACATGATGGCTGGGGTGTAGAGCACCAGGCTCAACGGTATGGCGACCGTCGTTGGTGCCGCCGTGAGCGAGGAGAGCTATTGCCATCGCACGAAGACGTTCCTCGGGGAGGCTCGCTAGGAGAGGTTGCGTCTGTAGGTCCTGAATAACAGACCAGACCCCTACCGGCGTCATGCGACATTGGTCGAATGGGAGGGGCGAGGATGGGAGCGGTTTGGTCTTACGGGGAGGCATGGAGACGTTGAGGGCAAAGGAGAGAGAGACGTCGAGTCGAAGGGGAGGGAGAAAGATGGGAGTAGCCAATGCGCACAGAGGGGCCTTATTAAAGCCCAAGTGCGCCCACGTTGGCCCCAGCAAGGAGGAACACTTTCGATAGTGAAGTTGACTTATTCGTCGAGAAGCTGTAAATTGACACAACAGAAAATCTACTTGACTCATACGTGATCAGCTGCGAGACAACGTGTCATAAAGAGACCAAAACGCGTACTTCGTTCTGCTTGTAAGTGGAACCTTCTGCGAGCAGTGCGAATATCCACGGCAACAAGGCAAAACTTCTATGACGATGTCGAGCTGACATCAAATATTTTGGATGGATCGTGCATTATTGACTGGGTCCACAGAGGAGGAGACCTCCAAACCCCGGGCAAGAGTTCGTGAACAACGCACCATGTCGAGACCGACGAATTGACGAATTAGATTGGTTTTTCGGACCCGGTCCACAGGCTGGCGAGATGGGACAACTTCGGCAGAGCAGATAGAAGACGGCATTGCAAGAGCAAATGGGAAGGACGTATTCTTGAAAGTGTCGAAGGGATCCCGAAGAGAATCGCCAGGTCATGATCGATGTCACCGAGTTGGAGGAAGAGCCGTGGTTGGCGCTTCCAAGTTTGCCCTTTCTCTCGGCCTTTATGTAATGGGCTTTCAACCAGGTGTAATATTTGTTTGAAACAGTACACCGTGCACTCCCCACATTTATTGCCGTCCAAGATTGTCTATGAAGTCTACAAACAAGCCCGCTTCACCGTCATCCTCGACCCCAGCCAAGACAACTCCTTCATCGTCAGACACATCATCGCTATTGTTGGAACCAACATTGCCGCCTGTGCGCACCGAGAGAGCCAGGCACGCCCAAGATGGAAGAGCAATGTCTTCCAACCCCTGAACGTTGCGCCCTACTCGTTTCCCTGCAGCGAGCTCCCCGGAGAACCCCGGCTAAGGCTGAACATAGGTCGACCTGTAGGTGATTGGGATATGAACCTGTAGGTTTGGCCACTTCCAGAGGTCTGATTGGGATCTGTATGAATCAAATCAACTTTTGACCTGCAACCTGTAGGTGGTAAACCTGTAAATCACAGGTCAAATCATTGATTTGATTTAGATACTAAATATGGTAGTCTTTCAGCTTCTATTTAAGGTTCTAGGCTAGTATTGAATGTTATTAGCATTATCCATGCTAGAAGTGTGCTGATAGATACAGTATTAAGCTATATAAAGACATATTATCTACTAAAACCCTTAATATGTATCTTTTTTGGCTGTTGAGATGTGAATTGACCTGTAGGTTACCTATATTCAAACCTACAAATCCAGGTCACTTTCTCCAAGATGGCTGATTCAGATTCATATCTGATTCATGGCACAGGTACCTGTAACCTACAGGTCACAACCTACAGGTAAATATCCAGGTTCAAGCCAGGTCAACCTGTATGAATCACTGACCTACGTTCAGCCTTAACCCCGGCAGCTGCGAAGTCTGGTAGAGACGCGCAGTAATGCGCTCGCTGATCCGGTCCTCATACGTCCAGCGCAGCTCGAGCTCGCGTGCGAGGCCGGGATCCCGGGAGGATACGGAACGGATAGCGAGTTGATAGTCGTAGTGGCGGTCAATGAGGGAGGTAAACGTTCGCGGAATCTCGACGTTTAGACGGGCGATTTCCTCCCGTGCACGTTTGACGTTGAAGTAAAGGTTCATAGCTTGACGATTGATCTGTTGCGCCCAGGGGAATTGCCGGATATCTTGGCGAGTCTCTCGAAGAAGGTCAAACTCCGCTAACGTCACCATATCCATCACCTCATTCCAAGACAGCATTAGTCGCTTCAGCTTCACCGCGCACTGATTGAACTCGGTGAGGGCGGTTTTGATAGCTTCTGCGCGAGCCTTCAGCGCCTTCCCAATCTTCTCCCGAAGCTTGTAGCCTGCATAATCGCTTCACTGCAATGCTTAAAAAGATGGACACGAAGAACTTACCTAAGCCACTCACCCCCAATTTTGTGAGCTCGAAGAGACGTTGAACAACGAGCTTCTCCAGATTGTCAATTGCAAGTCGATATTCTCGCTCCGCGAGCTCACCGAGCGCATCATCATATTCTTTGCAGCCTGGTTCCCAACGCTCCTGCTGCGAAATGTTGAGGTGATCTTCCAAGATGAGCACGCGCTCTTGTGCTGTCTCCCAGCGCGTGAACGCAGCCTTGGCACGCGTGTGCAGCTGCTTGAGATGTTGCTCTTGCTTTTGCGCTAATTGAGGGTCATTCACGTTGATGATCTTGTCAGCAGTGTCAACCGCGGTTTGCGCGGTCTTGGCATTCGACCTATGCAAAGCACTGATTCAGTGCATATGACATGGACTCAGTGCAGGAAGCATACCCTGCCTTCTTGAGCGCCATCAAGGCTTGCACGTACTCAATTCTCTCCGTGACGTGTTTCGGTTCCCGCTTGCGCTTCTCGAGGTACTCGCGCTCGTCTTGAAGGTACTGCTCGCAGTCGCCGCCTGTGATATTCAATCGTGCAGCGAGCTCAGCGAAGGCGGCGCCATCATTCTCGAGGATGTCAAGGGTTTGCTTGTAGTTTTGATAGATGAAGTTGCCTGTAAACGGGTCAGGAAAATCGAGATAACACAGACAAATTTCTCATACCTGTTTTGGCATGCTTTGCATCACTCCAGAATGCAACAAACTGGGCGATGCTCTGGTGCCGATGGAATGGCGTGGACAACCGCGTGCCTGCCGCAAGACCATTGGATGACGAAAAGAACCGCTCATTACCCTCAAAATCCTCCTTCCCAACGCCTTCGACATACAGCGGCAAGTATTTGACTTGGCATCGGCGATTGTGGCTGTGAGCGTGGAAGGCGGGGACAACGAACTGGAGGCGCGCAGTGCTGGCAGTCCCGCTGAGAAGGTGACTGTTGCCTACCGTCTTCGTAAATTCACAGCCAATGTCATACCCAACAACGATATCCTTGCCATATACCTTGATGAGCGTGGAGATGATAGCTAAACCATACTTCATCCTGTACGACATGTCAGTGAAAATCTACAACTGCACAGACGATCACCTTACAACTCGCCGCTGCGAATCATGTCGCACATGACCAGCACATTTCCATGGCAGCAAAGACAAACGAATACCCCACTCACAGCGAACAGGGCAAACATCTTCTTGCGCGCTTCAGGGCCAGCATTCCGCCATCGCTCCTCGCACACAGAGGGCTCATCCGTGATCGCAGTGTCTTCTGTGATGTCGATGTTCTCGAGGACGTGATCCTCACCAGCAGCCGGAACCTGAGATGAATTATTAGTTTGTAAAGCCACAGCTGCGTTAGCACAACTGACCCGCTTCGCGTTGTTCACTTCATCCTTGTAAATATCAACGACCTCTGTTGGGATGAAAAGGTCGGTCGGCACACGACGAGAGTCGATGCGAGGGGTTCTGCCGTGAAACTTGCTATCAACAAGTTTAAGCGATTGATTACCGTCCATCGAGACGAGGAGCGAGAACTTGAGCTTTGGCTCATCTTCGAGTGTGTACAAGCATGGCGTGCACGCGTTAAGCATCCGCGAATTCTCCCCATCTTGACCGAGGACCTTGCGGACGCGGGCGTCGATGTCAGCCAGGATGTCAAGGTACTGGTCGTAAGCAATGCTGAACTGATCGACAAGCGTTCGCTGGTAGGGGATCTATGTCCTGTTCTTATTAAGGCCCCCCTCGCTATCCAAACAACGACTCACCGAGTGCAAATAGCACAGTGCGCGGACCTGCGCTTGAAGACTGAGACGAGGACAGACCCGATGGAGTTGTCGATAGGCCTCTAGTGTTTGAAATGCAATGGCTACAGTCGGGGCTGTGGGGGCGGTGCCCAGGTAACCTTCGCGTGCAAGAACAACGTTAACAGGCTCGGTTGCCGAATGACGCCTGAAGGTCCGCTTTGACGTTTCTGGAGAACGGCAGACTGTAGGCCAAGTACCACGCAGAGGGTACAGACACCACTTACCGAAGAAGTCCACAAGAATCATGTCGAACGGTGGCAGCACGTCTTCCCGCGCTGGCGACCCCTCGTCCTCAACGACACCGAGCCCTGCCTGCCACTCAAGATACGCTGCTGTAACCTCCTCGCATTGCAGTTGCCATTGGAGATTGCGACGCTCTGTACGGTCATGCCGGAGCCGAGTGTCGACACGCTTACTACATGCCAAATCATCAGCGTGAAAAATAAATAAACAGCTGTCGCTCTAAACGCACTGTTTAGATTCCTCGAACAAGGACTGACAGAGTTCGTCTTCTCCACCCTCATGGCTGAGGAACATGGCCTCCTCCCCAGGCGGCATCATTCACATTGCAAGACGTTCTTCATTATCCGAATAATCTTCCCCGCCATTCAGGTCCGCCCATGTTTGACGGTCCTCGAAGGTCATGCCTGCGCCAGAGGCCCTGAAGCTATTGCATACAGCAGAAGATATTCAGAAATCTATACGAACCAGATATGCGGTCAAAGCGCATCCTTTTCGCCTGCTTGCGTCGCTCAGCTTGTTGCGACAACTTGAGAGTTTGCTTGTTTGTGTGGTGGTAACCGAGGCGGCCAGTAGGAACGTGGATATCAACTGCTCCTGACACACCACTCTTGTTCTTGTGTTTCCTGGTTGACATGGCCGTTAGATCGAAAGAGATAATAGAGCAAAGGAGGACAGCATTCCCAGAGTGACAGACAGAGGAGAGCGACGGACAGAGGAGAGCGACGGACAGAGGAGAGCGACGGACAGAGGAGAGCGACGGACAGAGGAGAGCGACGGGCAGAGCCGGCGCTACAAATTGCCAGCACCGCACACGTCCACTTCAGGAAGCTGATGGGCGCTCTTCATGGAGAAGCTTAAGCATCGTCCGTTGCACCTCGCGGTCACTGAACTCCTCTTAGTTCAAACTGTTTGATCTTGAAACATATGGGACACGATACAGAGGTTTCCGCAGAAGCGCGTGAGGACCTGTGAGGAGATAACTCGCGAAGGCAGTGGAGATAGGACAGCGCGCTGAATCAACACACGCGTGACGCAGCCGGAGTGATTGAAAATGGATTGCGCGAGGAGTGCGAGGACCGGGTGCAGGTGGGGGTACGGTACAACATGGTTGGCGCGAAGGGGTGAGGGAAAGGACGGCGCGTGGGGACCCGAGCGCGGGGCGCACAAGTAACTACGCGCGCGGGGCATAACTGGGTACGCGCGTAATCTTGAAGGATGCGCGAGGTGCCAGGGGATGGGAGCAGACTCACGCGCTGGGCTCGCGGATGCATCAGGACCAAAGGGAATGAGGAGCGCAGCAGAAAACATACCGGAGAGAGGGCGCCAGACAGTCTGGCCAAACGAACTGAGAAGGCGCTAGTGAGGGCCTCAGAACATACCGGAAGGGACGGGGACATACCGTGGGGCCCGAACAAGACTTAGGAGAGCGCGGAAAGCAGCGCCAATGGGGAGGCCGTCTCTCCGGGAAACACGGATGGGCGCAGGAGCGAACGAAGCGGAACATGGCCCAAAAGGGACACAGAGGCGGGGAGGGGAAAACACAAGACGTCGGGAAGCGAACAAAACATGGGGAGGGCAGATCGTGGAAGCTAGACATGTCATGTACTAGGAACCGAGCTGAACCGAGAAACATCGGGGAGCGCTGCCAGATGGAAACAAACGCCTTGTTATCTGCAAGAGATAAGAGAAATCAGCACAGAATTATCCACGAGTACGCGCACTAGGGGAAACGGCCCTAAACAGTGGGCAATAGTCCGTTCTAGTGTTCCCCCTAGTTAGGGTTCAAACGTGGGATGATTAGGTGAACAGGGGGTGTGGTCGCCTGGTTGACTGTAACTGGTATTACTGGTGCTACCGAATCCTTCGGTGGTACTCAGGGAGCAATGTCTCGCACAACACTCCTGGGGTAGTCTGCCCAGATGTTGATTACTCGTGAAACTCCCGACTGCAGGGACTGACCTGTGGGATGGTTCGCCATGTTGTCCTATTGCTCCTATTGAGGCACTATTGCCTTAGACACTTCTTGACCCTCTTCTCGGGTCGTTCTTCTGATATCGCCCTTCCTGGCGATAGCCCTTCTGCGGGTCTTGAGTGGGTTCTCTACACCTAGGTAGGTGGAGCTAAAAAGCTTTTGGCCTAATGTTACGTCCCGGGCTTAGAGGTGCAGCTCTAAGGGTCGACGTTGAGTCTGTTCACTAACCAGTGCTTGGGGAACAGATACTGGGATGTGGAGTCCTAGGGGACGTAGAGGGTATGCAGGTATAATGCTGTTGAAGCAGTATATTGGGTTGTACAACGGTTGAGCGTATAGTGGTACAGGAGATGAGCGTAGCGATATCCACAAGAGGCCAAAAGCTGGGGTGCCCCTACAGGGAGGTCGGCCCTTTATATACTCGTACGAGGTGTGGAAACCTAGTGCGGAGCCGAGGCGTCGGCTCCGGGATTAGGTTATTTATAGTACGGGTCCGGTACTGAGAGAGCGGAGCCGAGTCCTCAGTGCCAAAGCGTCGGGACCGAGCGTGAGCTATTTATAGTACAGTGACGTCACACATGCTTAGAAGGAAAAAGATAGTCCCTACCGCACTCCTCCCTGAGGCTGGTTGCCTCAGGCCGTAACATTAGCTCCCCCTCCCTCCTGAGGGTCGTCCCGACCCGTGTCCATGGCATCTCCCTCCAGTTCGTAAAAGCGAGCGCAGTACGCCTAGAAGTCTTGAATACCGCAGCCCTGCGGCAGCCAGACTCCGAGATATCCCGAGTGGAGGCGCCACAGGGTTTCGAGGCGGTCGTTGTCTTGTCCCGGGTGGAGAGGGAGGATTAGGGCCCTGAAGTCGTAGGAGTCCTCTGGCAGCTGGTGATAGTTGCCATCACAGTCTCGGATGATCCACCATCCACGGAATAGCTGTGTGCAGAGCAACCCTGAGTTGTTGGTGGGAGCGTCGGGGTGATTGTCGAGGTCCTCGGCTAGCCGATGCATGTCTATGATGTTGTCTGTGAGGGGGATGCGTCGTAGATGCATTCTTCCACGATCTGGGTGAGCGCGGCTGTCGTAGATACACCCCAGGGTATACTGGAGGAGACTGTAGATGGAGTGGTCCCGCTGGATGCTACACCAGGGCTCCGGGTCGACGTTCAAGAGAAATATGTAGTGGCTTGGGGAACAGATACTGGGATGTGGAGTCCTAGGGGACGTAGAGGGTATGCAGGTATAATGCTGTTGAAGCAGTATATTGGGTTGTACAACGGTTGAGCGTATAGTGGTACAGGAGATGAGCGTAGCGATATCCACAAGAGGCCAAAAGCTGGGGTGCCCCTACAGGGAGGTCGGCCCTTTATATACTCGTACGAGGTGTGGAAACCTAGTGCGGAGCCGAGGCGTCGGCTCCGGGATTAGGTTATTTATAGTACGGGTCCGGTACTGAGAGAGCGGAGCCGAGTCCTCAGTGCCAAAGCGTCGGGACCGAGCGTGAGCTATTTATAGTACAGTGATGTCACACATGCTTAGAAGGAAAAAGATAGTCCCTACCGCACTCCTCCCTGAGGCTGGTTGCCTCAGGCCGTAACAGATCGGTAAAAACACCATGTTGCACAAGCACCTGAGCTTGAAGTTTGTTGCGGTTTGGTATTGTGCTACCCAGGTGGGGGCAGGGACTCTTACGCAATGGCGGAAGAGTGACAATGAGGTGTGGTCTGGAGTCTCAGTGGGGTCTCTGATAGAGGGCGATCTAGGAGTGCTTGTGTAATATCTTTTGCGTAGCCTTTGCATGCCATTGTACAATTTCATATATGTATTATCATATAGACTGGACACGAGGGAGAACACGGTGCTCCGGGTGGTGTTTGGAGCAACGAGGTGAACACCAGTCTCAGCTGCTGAGATCCAGACAAATAAGTAGTGGCATGAATGATGTTGCCTCCCGCTCCAGTGCGGGCCCTCCCTCCACACAGACACAAGTTAATATGGCCAACACAAGCCGTTCAGCAACTGCTGATCCCAATACCTCTGGACGAAGTAGTACAAGCGCAACGCTAGATTCCAACTCGGCGGGAGGTGCAAAGGCGCTTCGGGCCACGCCCGAGCAGATCGAAGGTTCACACAGTGACGTGGCACTGCGTGGCGCTCCTCGGTTATGCTCACTTCCGTCCTCCCCAACGTCGTCCCCTCACCCAGTACTGCCACCGCCATTCTCGATGCCTTCGTCGCTGCTCCACTTAGTTTTTGGATCATCGCTCTTGTGTCTTGGTATCGAACATGGAGACTCTGCATCGCCTGGCCCTACCCTTGCGGCCAAACCCGACAGCACAGCTGCATCGCCGACTCTTACGCCTCTGTTGACCACCAGTCTTCCTGTCAGTCCCCACTCAGCACACGCAGCTACCTTATACCCAGAAAACAAGCCGATGCAGACCATGGACAAGCCCACGGATGATGTGGTCGCTCCTCTGCTGCAATCCTTCGCTTTCCTCAACGTGGAAGACGGCGTCATGAGCGTGAAGGCTCAAATACCTTCCCCTCCACTCTGGTATGTGCACACATCGTCACTGGCACACCGTTCTTATCATGGCTAGCTCTTTGACTGAAAGGGCAACTTTACTCACAAACGGGACTAATCCGTATTTCGTTTCCACCGTCGCGCGTGTCAAGGAGACTCAGGTATGTCTCACTCGTATGCTTCCATTCTTCTCTCAATTACTCTTTTTACAGCACAATCTGGGTAAAAAGCTAGTCCAACTTGATCAAGACGTTGTTGAAGCCCGTGCGCAAGCTATTCAACACCTATCTGCTGCCCTGCATGTTCTGGTTCGTGCATGAGGTAAAGAACCCGCTATCATTGACCTCTGCTTTCTCATTCTATTTCGCAGACAGAATCAGCCAGCAACAGCTGTCCATTGAGGCGGGCTGCAAGGGTATGAACGACTCGGTTGAGGACCTTGAGATGAAACTCCGTAAGGCACATTGCGACATCACCACCTTACGGGCCGAACATATTGCGACCACCGGGCTTCTTGAACAAATGAGTTCGGATGTCTCGTCTTTGCGAGGCCAAGGCGAAGGTCTCGGAACTCGTTCAAAGCAGATGAAGGACAGTATCAGTGGAATTTCCACAACAGCAGATGCAATAACGACGATTGTGGGGGAGCTCCATGCCCAGAACGCAACTGCAAGACGATTCACATATGCACCGCAACCATCATTTGTGTCGGACACATCCATTGATGAACAGCCATCGTCTCATGATAGTGTGTCATCCTCGCATTCCCAGAGCTTCGCAGAATCTCGCCCGGAACCGCTTCTAATTGAGGTATGGTCTTTGATGCATCACCGCAACGTCTTCTGAGTGCCGGTCACAGCCTGCCCACCGCGACACTCCACTTGAGAAGAACCGCGGGCCATACGAGGTGCAGGGTGGCGCCGAGCATACCGTAAGTGCCCGTGTCTGCACCCATTGCTGTGGCATGTTCTGAGTGTCGCCCACAGCCTGCCGATAACTCATCGCCTGAAACTGTGGGCTGGGACGCGCACGGTAGGTCGGAAAGTGGAGAAGGTGGAGATCCTACCGACAAAGAGTATATTCCGGATGAAATTTCCCCGGATTGGTTGTTGGCAATCGTGACAGTGTGTCAGGATATTGTGGAGGTGCGCTGTCTTGATATTTACCAACCGACTTCGTTCTAATTGCCTTGGGACAGCCTACCTTCCTGGAGCTATATGGTTGGTACTTTACAAGTGTGGCCTACACCGCCGAGTGGTTTGCCACTATGAAAGGTCGATGTCCTCTGGGTTCTGACATGTTTGTGAGGTTGTGTTCGCTGCTCTCTAATATTCTGCGATGGGTCTGCTTCTTCGTTCTGGTTGTCTCCATTGGTTTTGCCATTTATCGTAGTTTCAAGGATCTAGAATTGCAAAGCACAATGATTGACTCCCCGATATGGGAGTCTTTGGCCCCAAACTTGTAGATTATCGATGTCATCCTGGCAATGGCTGCATCTGTAGTTGATGTGCGTGTGACACTCTTCCGATCACCATCAAGTCCTACTTGTTCGCTTCTCAGTGTTGGCTGCATGGCTTCACGCCGTCCTTCCTATTGTAGTGTCTGCATTCTGGGCATCTTTGAGGATGATGAAGATAGAGAAATCTCCGGAACTCTGCAGACATCAAAGACCCGGAGAAACCATAAAATCAGTGACTCAAAGCGTGAGAAACAGGCTGCTATGAAGACGAGCCGCCTCGAGGCTCAGGTAATGGCCACCACATTGGACGATGGGAGACAGCCTGCTGGTCCTTCCTCGATTGAACGACCTCGCAATTTCCCGGATGCTCCCTCTTTGGACCGTGTAGGAGAAGTAAGCCCATTAACTAATTTCGTCTATAAGTTCAGAATGCCGACACGATGCTTTTAGGTCAACGGAGCCATCCCACTGCCCAACATACCTCCCAATATGCCCCCTCAAACCTCTGTCAACCAGGAAGTAAGTTTGTCCCTAGTTTTCAGCACGGTCACGTCAAATGTTGACGCTATTTACAGTCTGCTCAAGCTTCTCCGGAAGTTAAGCGTCGCACTTCGGAGCTGGCCATGCTCGAGAGCGAGCTTCATCACTGCAGCCGGGCTGTGCCGACCAATACCACGCTTACCTTCGCCTCTCCACCCGCCTTGTACACTGACCCCATCACTCCCTTACGGCCAGAAAGCCTAAACAATGGCAAGTTTCAGGTGCTGTGTGCTTGGCTGCGGACACGCCGTGACTGGCTAGAGCAGCTAGAACCCATCGGCATCACATATACCGACAACCACCGCAACAGCCTGATGGAGAAAGTCAATTACCAGCTCGACTGCTTGGCACGCCTAGAGCGTGATTGTTGGGACCGTGCAAAGGTGGCCACAAAGGTACCTGGAATATACGTCTTGTCGGACGAAGAGGGGCCTGTTGTCATTGCGTCATGTAGGTCTCTACATGAAACAATCTCAGGATCACTATTGATAGCTCTGGCATGCATAGCACCCATCTTGGAAGCTCGGCGGGGTATGGAGCCTTTTTTGGTTGCCACCCTCATGATGGTTGTGATACTGCACAGGATGGCTGGTGTGGCTCGCCCATATATCGCTTTCACGCTCGCAAGTCTACGAGTGGTGATTCTAGGTGCTATCTACTCAGTACAGAGGCCACATGGCTTGACACCAGCGCAGCTTGCCTTACTCCAAAAACTGCCCGATGATGTCCAGATCGCAGCCACCGCCCTAAAGCTCGACACCTCGCTCATCTCATTTGCGTCTTGTCCCAGATGCTCCTTCATTTACCTGCCAAACACAGACACTCCTGACGACCCCTTCCCCCGCACCTGCACCAACCAGGAAACAGATCAACCGGTCTGTTCTGAACCTTTGGTCGCAAAAAAAGTCCTGGCGCCTCTCAAGAAGGGTGGTCAACCTCGGACGGTGTACAGGCCAATCCGTACCTACCCCTTCCATTCGATCCACTCGTGGATTGCAGAGATGTTCTCGCGTCCTAATATCCAGCAGATGTGTATTGACTGTTAGCAGAAGCCCGTCAATGCAGAGCCTTGGAGCGATATCATGGACACGCCTGCTGTTCGGACTTTTGTCGGACCTGACGGTGCTCTGTTTTCAACTCCACCCTCCGGCCACGTCCACCTTGTATTCTCCCTGTTTGTTGACTGGTTCAATCCGAACAGCAACAAGCAAGCAGGGCATCACCATTCTGTCGGCACCATATATCTAGCGCTTCTCAATCTCCCGATCCATCTTCGTTACTGCCCGGAGAACATATACCTTGCTGGAATCATTCCGGGGCCCACAAAACCCAGCCTTCATCAACTCAACTACTTGCTGCGTCCTCTTGTAGACGAGTTCCTTGATCTTTGGAATCGAGGGATCCACATCAAGAAGACGTTCCTGAATCCCGCTGGTTGCTTCATCCGAGCGGCTGTTATACCGCTCGTTTGCGATCTTCCGGCTTCTCGCAAAACCGCTGGCTTTGCTTCACACTCCGCTGCACACTTTTGCTCGTTTTGCCTGTTGCCGAAGCGGGACATTTGCAATGTAGATCGTGCAACGTGGCCTGGGTCCCGCACCCGGCATGAACATCTCGAACGTGCACGCGAGTGGAGAGACGCTCCGACGAATAACACTCAAGACGCCCTCTTCGCGGCCCATGGTTTGTGTTGGTCCGAACTGCTTCGACTTCCATACTGGGATCCTACCCGCTTCACCCTCC
The DNA here is from genome assembly GCA_002760635.1 of Ganoderma sinense ZZ0214-1. NCBI lineage: Eukaryota > Fungi > Basidiomycota > Agaricomycetes > Polyporales > Polyporaceae > Ganoderma > Ganoderma sinense. Next base: position 26,396 of record AYKW01000044.1, read on the forward strand.
TCGACGCTATGCATAATCTATTCCTGGGAGAGCTTCATCATCACTGTATCACGCTGTGGGGGATGAAGACGGCAGAAGGTTGTGCTGCGCCCGGGATAGTTCCGAAAAATGCTTCGAAAGTCCACACCGCCGTCGAGCAGCAGGCCTGTCTGGATAAGATTGCGGCTGCATTACGTGCCCCAACCCCTTCTGCCAAAGCTCTCTCTGCGGTACGCAAGGACTACCTGGCTACTGTCACAGTGTTCAACTCGATCCCCATCACAAAATCTAATCTGGGAAAGATGGACTATGCCTTAAAGCTTATTGAGCGGGTATGATATTCCAACATTATTCCTGTCTCACCTTGCTCATGACAATCACTAGGTGGCTTCTCACGGTGTTGCATCAATCCGCATACTACCTGTCCTTCCCTACTCCTCAAACAGCTTCCATCTGGTCCAGGAAGATGATGAGGCCTCTGAACCTGAGAATCAATTCGGTTGGATCTTCACCGGTCGTGTCTTGGAAGAGATCCGGAAGGATATCTCCGCGATTCACATCCCATTGTGGCTTGAGCGTCCGCCAGCTAACATCGGAAGTGCAGCGACAGGAAAGCTCAAAGCTGATCACTGGCGAACCTTGTGCACTGTGCACGTGGTAATCACGTTAGGTCGCCTGTGGGGTCACATCTCGTCTTCTGCTAATGAGAAAGCAGTGCTGGAGAATTTCATGCACCTCATTGCTGCAGTTGATCTCGCTACTCGACGCACCATGTCTCGCGAACGCGCGATAGCATTTGACACACACATGGAGGCTTACCTTCTGGGAATACGCTCACTGTACGATGCCCAGCTTGTACCCAACCACCACCTTTCTCTTCATCTCAAGGAGTGTCTCTTCCTGTTTGGTCCAACGCACGGGTGGTGGGCATACCCATTCGAGCGGTACAATGGTTTGCTTCAGCGGTTGAAAACAAACCGCAAGCAAGGTGTGTGAACTATTCACGTAACTACATATGCACATCTTTACTCAATATCTGTTTCAGCTGATATTCTGGGAACGTTCATGCGTGGTTTCTACGTGGGAGCGAAGCTGCAGTGGCTGATGGAAAACGAGACTTGGCCTGCAGATTGCAAGTTCCAGAATATGGTTACCCTGTTCCAAGCCACATTCAGGCACGGATCTCATCGACCTCGTTTTATGAATGTCCTCTCGGAGCCACCGAGCACGGAGACGGAGACCAGTCATCAGAGTGCACCTACCGTGACCTTCCCCAGCAGTGAGGAGAAGAATCTTCTGCACGATATCTACCGGCAACTGCTTTCCTATGTGAATTCATCATCCCAAGTATCCTTTGCGTCGCTACACGATAACACCTCTGGATCCTCGTCAAAGCAGCCATTCCTTCCTGACACAGCTGAATTCGTCTCCAGAGTAACCCATCTTGGCGTTCCATATGCGACGCGCTGACGGAAAGGACTACAAAGCTCATTCATACTATTCCATGCACCTGGTTCTGCTGCCAACCACGTTGTTGCAGGCCAAATCGACTCTATTTTCCATCACACTCACCTTGAGGGTGAAACCTCCATTACAGAGTCATTTCTCCTTGTGGACAAGTATGCGCAGCTTTCAGATGAAGACCGCGCACATGACCCTTACCGAAAATTCCTGGATGGCAACACCTGGTTATGCTACAGCAGATTTCGTGAAGGCAAGCGGCTTTTGAAGCTTTCGGACGTCAAGGCACACTTTGCTGCTCTGGAGTATGTACCCGAAGAGATTGGTGAGGCGTGTATAGTGGTGCGCTCTTTGGACCGGGTGAGCAGCCTTCACTCTTTTCCTAAATGCACGCATCCTAACATTAGCTGCTAGACCTAAGGCTAAGTCTGACATATCTAGCCAATCTGTTTTTCAGAGTCAGCATCGGAGGGTGCAAGTCTCTAGAAGCATGAACTACATGTACATTACTGTGTATAATTTTTCATTATATCAGTAGTACCTGGAGTCACGTACTTGGGCTTGAGTGCATGAACCGTGAAGGCCCATGAGAGGACAGTGGCGTGAGAGCTTGAGCCACGGCACGCGGGGTCGAGCCACACTGCACGAAGCTGCGCAAACCGCCCTTGGCTAGCGCTTCCACGTCTACTTCTCACCGCCAATGTCGCAGAGTATGGACTATAATACTTCGTATCGATTGCCCTGGTGCCAGTCTGAATGCATGTTGGAAGTGGAGAGCGCTGAGTGTAGACTGAACATAGGCCGGGTGTCTCGGTAGCAAGGTAGGGAGCCGTGCCGACAACGGACTAGGTGTGCGGACCTTGGTTCCTCTGCATGCCCTCCTGCTGGCCTCGGCGCCTCTTGGAGGCTTCACCTCACCCACCGTCATGCGATGATGCACCTAGGACGTTCGCATCCCTTCCTTCCACTTGTCTCTCGTTCACCCTCTATCGTCGAAGGTGGATGCAACATTCCGCAAAGAATAGGAACAGGAAGAGGAAAAAGGAGCCGAGCGTGTTTGATGCCTCGCACTTTGAAGAGTCGGACGACGGCGAGTCTTCAGGTGTGTTGTTGTGCAATCTGCACGTCTGAAAGCCCCCTCTCACTAAAACACTGCAATAGACAACAAGCATGTTCATTTTAAGCGTCTATCGACCCCACCACGTTCTTCCCGGGCTCACCCAAGTAAAAGGACCCGTCGTTTTCTCCCCACCGTCAAGACGATCTCCCTCCTCCTCCTTCCCCCTCTCATCATCGCAGCCATTATTGGCTTCCAAACACAGATATCTCTCTATGCTAGTGCAGCTCTCGACTTGGTAAAGCCTCTCTTCGCCGAAGCTTCATCCTTACTCGCCTGCCCTCCCCCGCCGAGCCATGTCCCTCCTCATATTGCCAAGTATGTGGAACGAGCCATATCAACGGCCTTGGGGAGCACTATCCAACGTCCCAATTTTGCCTTGCATTCCTGCGGAGCGATTATCGTCAGTTCTCTGACAACAGCGCCAGAGGATTGGTCATGCAAGCCGGAGGACGTTATCGACGACGTGGCTGGTACCCAGATATCCTGCTTTTTTGCAGGTGATCAGGCCCAAGTCGCCATTCGGTTGTCTCAACTCATACACCCTACGTATGTCACTATCGACTACGCCCCTCCGATGCACGCGATGTCCCGCCATGCTCCTCGTCACCTTGTGCTCTGGGGCTTGGTCGATGGCTCGGCCAACAGGGCATTGTTCAAGTCCCTTTCCCAATTCTGCCATGACTATATATCGCTTGGGGAGGCTCCATCGAAATCAGGATGCTTTGTTTTCTTACCATTCGCTAATTTCACGTTCGACGTGCATGCAGCGTTTCCGATCCAGACTTTTCCCATCCTTTCCGAGATCGTATTCTCCGGAATGACTTCTGGCCTGTACATTCTGGAGATTCGAAGCAACTGGGGGGGAAATTTGACTGGTCTTGGTCGTGTTCGTCTCCATGCAGAGGAGGTTGCTTAGGTCTGTCTGGTGAGTAGCTTTTGACCACCTCATTGTGGATTGCCAATGGATGACTGTGTTTTTATTCTAGCATCTATTTGTCTCTTGAAGTGTCTGTTTCAATGTACCAAGTATGTACGTATATTCATATCACAAACAGCCGGCCTTCGTTGTGGCAGAGCCAGTCTACTGAAGTGAGGAGCGCCCTCCCACAGGCTGTGATTGACGGATATGGCGGGTGATATGGACCATCCGTGAGGAAACCGTGTTGCATCACCGTAAAATCCCATGTGGCACAGTGACACAAAGCAGCAAGACAAGGGAAGTGAAGAGGCTGGGCGAGACGTCCGGAGGCACAATGGTGAGTCTGTCAGTCCTGGAGAGTGATGTGTATAAAACTCGACTCTCTTTCACCGGATTTGCTCCCAGTGCGACACTCCCTCCTGCGCAACACTACTCTGAACTTTGTATCCCTCTACGTCTTCAAATCCCACCATGTCTGATGACTCCACTTTCTATGCAAAAAACCCGCTGCCGCCAAGCCAGGTGACACCTGCTACTGCAACTGAGGGCTCTGACCCTCGGATGGTTCAACATCGTGACGCACCTCTTCCCCTGATTCCCAAAGATCCCACCACCTCTACGAACCCCGCCGCGCCGGGTGTATCTCTGGCTAGCCTTGAAGGCGGCATGGCGAAGGTGAGCGCGAGCGCACCTCCGGGCGTGACCTCGGGTGTGGCCGTACGGAAGGGCACGACTGCAAGCGCGGCGACAACCACGCCGCCTGGTGCACCTCTGGGCGCGACCTCGGGCATGGTTGCACAGAAGGACGCGACCACAAGCACGACCACAAACACGCCACCCGGCGCACCACCAGGCGCGACCCCGGGCACGAACACACGGAAGGACACAGCTGTGCTGTGGGGTGCGGCCACACTGATGGGTACAGCCACGGGCACGAGCGCAAGCATGACTACACCACGGGGCGTGACGTCAGGCACAACCGCACCCATGACCACGACCACGCCACCGGGCGCACCGCCAGGCACGACATCGGGCACGACCGTGCAAAAGGACACGACTGCGCTGCCAGGCGTGACCACACTGACGGTTACGGCCACGGGCACGAGCGCGAGCATGACTACGCCATCAGGTGGGACGTCCGGCACGACCACGCTTCCTGGCTCATCTTCGAACCCCGATCCTGTTCTCAATCCTCTACTGCCCTCCCCTGTGAAACCGGTAGTTGGGCACAAGCACAAAGTCAAACAATGCGAGGAGTTCGACAACAAGAAGTCCTCGAAAAAGTCTGCTGGGGTAAGTGATTTTGTGCGGAGTGTGTCAAACACAAGCTGAAATTCTCGCAGAGCTCCGCTCCACCTTTACTCCTGAAGGCGACGCCCAAGAAAGTCCGCGTACGTCTGGACAATCAAAATCATACTCTCAGTTTCTGACACGTTTTCTGCAGCGTCTTCGCAACGTGGATGGGTGGCCGATGGCAGGTCCATTGCCGTTTGCTTTGAAGCCGCTGAGGACTCCCGTTCGCGCAGTGACGGCTCCTCATTCCGCCAGCAGAAATGAGTATTGTGATCGTGAACCAGGCCCATCCGAGCGACTGACACAACTCCTTAGGTCGCGAGTGCCTTCAACGGTTCGCTGGGCTCTCTCTAACTTTCGCGGACATGGATACTAATGTTGACTATCACCTGTACCCATTCCGTAGGTGTATTCCAACGGGCCTCAACTCCCTGAGCAACAGGCGGCCCCTCAGCAGCTGCTTCACCCGCAAGCGATGCCTCAACAGCAGCTGCTTCAACAGCAAATGATGGCCCCACAGCAGATCTTCCAACAACAGCCCGGGTTGTATCCGCCCTTCGTTCACGTTCCTCCACCTATCGCGTACTCCATGCCATTGCAGCCCCAGAACACGGTTGCTGGTTATCACGGGTTCCCTCAACTGATACCGCAACAGCCGGCACAGATGGTACGCATATATTGCACCACCCTTGTATCGCAGCTGATAACCCCACGACACATAGCTCAATGCTTCGGTATGGGATGACTATTGTGAAGAACGAGCTGCTAGCAGGGCTCAGCAATTCTCCACTCCGCGGCATGTCCAGGCTCGTCATGTGCACTACGATCTTGATGAGGACGAGGACGAGGACAATGATGATTATAACGACAGCGACAGGCGCTATCGTTTCAGTAGCTACAATCTCAGCGACGGTGAAGAGAGCGACGATGAGGAGGAGGAGATGGAATATGACTTGGAGGCTGGCGAAGGAGACGTTGACATCGAGGATGAGAGTCAGGTTCGTTCACAGCCGCTATGTGTCGTCGTACTTCGCTGACTTCGCACTGCGACACCCAAGTAGGACCTGCAAGAGCATGAAGTACGTTTCATATCAGCATGTTCTGTGATTTGAGGCTAACGTGTCGAAGGAGGCTTATCAGGGAGGCCCTGAGGACGAGGAGGACGAGGACATGGATGAGCAATCAAAAGAAGACCACATGGAGGACGTCGAAGAGGATGTGGGTTGGGGTAGTAGGCCAAGGAGACCTCTCCCTGAACCGTCAGGGAACCGAAGCACTGTAGAGATGGAGGTTTTGGGTGTGAGTGGCTATGAGTTCTATTTTGAGCTGTGTTAACATTGCACTCCACTCCAGGATAATGTCTTGGGTCGCATGGGCGGAGCACCGAATAGCACAGCTCAACACCAGCCAGAAATTCGTGGTGACGGTGAAGATGAGCGCGGAGCTCAATGGAAGGGCAAGGTATGTTAACTGTCGTGTCATCGTTTGAGTTCTTCTGATGCATGTGTTGGTAGGAGCGTGCTACCGATCCTGTTACGACCTCCCTGATGCGACCATCTCGCGCTCGAGCATCCCGGTCGCCACAGCCTGACCGAGTTCTGCCATCGCAAGACAGAGGAGGCCTTTTCCTGCTCCTTTTACAGCAATTCAGTGAGTTCAACGAAACTCAGCGCGAAGAGAGCCGGCAGAACTGCCAATGGCAGTGAGTGTCACCGTTCATCTGTGATATCACCGAGACTGAACCCAATGCAGGCAGAATATGCTCCAGTACGTGAAGAAACTCGATCACAAGGTCTCCCGTGGGACCGGTCCCGCGTCTCATTTCCCCGGGCACACTCAAGCCCATCGAGTCAAGGCTCACAGGGAGTGTCCGTCGAACTCGATGGCGTCTCGTATTGTCCTCCCACCCCAAGACCGCGTCATTTCACTGGAAGAGCAGGAACGGTTGGAGGCGAAGGAGAAAGCCCACCTCACTGATCTTCAAGTATGCCGTCTACTGTTCCTTATTGTCACTTGATCTAATGTTCCTATCCCAAAGAACATTGTTCGTGTCCACCTCAGGAAGCTCCTTGGTGTCACATCGTATAAGGAGATGGCAGAGCACAACCTGCCCCTGAACGATGAGGAGATCTTCAACTATGAGATCAGCGGCCCGCAGTATTTCAACAATGGCAATTTTCGCATCAATTTCTTCCAGCCTTGGAAGGAATTTCCCTTCAACTTAAGTGTGTGCGACTTCTTTGCTAATCATCTGCTCCGTGTCCTCCAAGGCGGCGGCTACAAGAAAGCTTTGGTCCCGCCTTGCTATCACACGTATGACCATATCGGTGAGGCCTTAGACGTCCACATGGAACACGCGCGCAAGCATTACCGCGAGACAATGCATCTCCTGACACCGACCGACAAGGAGAAGGAGAAACGAAAGAGTAGAATGGTGTCACGACGAGGCACGGTACGTCATCACGGTTTTCCCGCTAAGATTCTCCAATGCTCACTAAGATACCTGCAGTTGCATAAAAGTTGGTATCGGATAACCAAGGAAGTGTTGAAGTACGACCGGTACAGTGAGCTCCTCGTGAACCTCAGCGGCGCACACATGAGCACCGACGAGACTGACCGTGATGAGAATGGCGCAAAGGGGCACCCCATCACTTACACCATCACCCGCGCCACATAGATGAGCTCTGCATTTCGACGGGTGTGCAGGGAGCTCGACAAGGAGAACATCGAGACTCGCGATACGCTCATTGGCGACCAGGGGTCGGGCGGAAATGGGCCGCGCATTCATCAGGATACTGCACCACCGCGGGAGGCAGACACTCGGGCGCCGACCGGTTTGTGGCGCAACTGCTACGACAGTGTGTGGCTGGTGGGCTTGAAGGAGGATCAAGTCCGCAGGCTTGAAATGATTGACAAAGACTTTGACCTCAGGTTGCCGAAGGACATGCCGTCGGACAAGGAGGAGGAGCTCTGATGGTGTTGAAGGAGGCAGGAGGCATCGTAACGTTTGAATTGTTGTGCTGTAACGTTGGCTACTCTACATTTAGACTACTAATAAACTATAGCGTGCTGCATTACTGTAACTGAGGAGCTGTGCGCTCGGTATGAAGGCACGGAATGGTTAGTGTGCGTCCAGTGGGACACGGAAGATCCCAGGCGCTGAGTGGGACTTGCGCGCACATTGATTTCGCGCGGTGAGCGGGGAGACAGTTCGGGCAATGCCCCGCCATCCAGCGAGCGTGGACATGCACCACTCGCCACTCCATGCCACGCAAGGCCTCCGGAGGCTTACGCGCTCATGGCTGAGAGGGAGACGCATATTTGAAATATGCTTGGTATGTATGCAACGAGGGGGCCTCTAGCACGATGTCGTGCTGCCCAGCCTAATCTTGAGCAGCAGCATAGCTGTGCGCACGGGCTCGCCCCACGCCACAAGTTCTATCATGACGTGCGCAACTTGAATCCACGAGTACTTACAATGGAGTGGAGGAATGCGGCGGCGCGGGGGGCTCGCGAGACTTACTCTTCACAGCGCAACGGCGCGAGGCTCTAGCAGTGCGGTGCCCTGCAGTTCTGTGAGACAGGGAGGTTCCAAATAAAATTCTGCAGCGGGTGTCTTGCCACCCCATGTGGCACCTGTGAGCATCGTGGGTGTTCAGCGACTCGGAGTAGCGGTGAGGGGGGTAGGTCAAGGGCGAGCGCTGAGCTGCGCAAGCAAAAGTCGCAGCAGGACATGACCCTCGGGTGGCACAGGGGACAAATCTGTGGTATTATGCGGGGGTTACAAGGGGGCACTGTGCGGCGTGTATGAAGTGGGGCCGGAGGAGATACGTGCCGAGGGGTGCTGGGGGACACAGAACGGTGCAGTCAATGACAAGTACTGTGCCACACGTCGTGGTCAGCGCGTGCAAGAAAAAAGGAGAAGTCGAAATGGAAGGGCCTCGGGCGGTTGCGAGCAATGACGAGGCTCGCGCGTCGGGCTTTCGGTGCAGATTGCCGTGTTCACGAGGGGCGGAGAAGGAGCGGGGAGGCGGGTCGGTGTGCTGCGAGGGGGACGGAAAATGCAATGCGCACGTTAGCGGCACGCGAGCGACAGAACGTGGGGTGCGAACCTGTGCGGACACCACATGAGGCGACAGAGGGAGGGGCGGGGCTGGAACGTGAGAGGCGGGGGTTGACGTGCCAGGTGGCATTGGGAAAGGTGGAGAGGCACGGAGTTGTGCCGTGCAACGTTCTTTGACTTTTCTCGGACAGGGAAAGGTTGCCTTTCCCTGGCCTCTCCTGGCCAGGGAAAGGCAACCTTTCCCTGGGCTTTCCTTGGGTACGGGAAATCCTTGTGATAGCTTACCTATGTCGATGCCAGAAATGTACTAGCAAAGGTGACCTTTGCGGATGGATTTGTCTGTAAGGGAAAGGTAAGATAACCATAAGCTTTCTCTGTTCAAGAAAACCGCCAGCGAAAGGTATACTTTACCAGATATTTCACATGGGCGGACAGGCTGGCTCGCATGAGGATTTCGGGATGCGACAAAGTGGGTCGGGGAAAGGCAGCCTGTCCGTTCGCCGGATATTGCTGACAAATTCAAACTTTCCCCGGGGTCTTTTTCCATATATGGAAATTTGACATAAAGTCTGCCTTTTGCGGCCAAAGAACATGCAGGGAAACGCAATGTGCTACGAAACCTTTCCCGTCCCTGACAAACTGCGAGAAATCTGCCGCTAACTTGGGCTATCTCCTCACGCCAAAGCTCAGACTAAATTCACCCCAAGGAAACCTCGGAGGCCAATATCCCCTTCATTTCTCTCGTCGCCATATTGGGCCCTGCCAGCCGTGGCCCGGCTTTACTGAGGGAGACGCCGTCCAAGCGCTGAAAGGCCGCTTCGCAAACCCGAGGTCATGTGAGGGAAAGATGACATTCGGCAGGACAGATGGCCGAGGTACGCCAAGAGGTGGAATGCGGTATTTTGAGCTGGGTGTCGAGACCGTGAGTCTCCCGATGCACTTCGCAGAGTTATCTACGCGTCGACTAGAACTCGGCTCGATATCTTGTGGCTGAAGTGCCAAAGGGGAGTGGTAGTGAAATGGCGGCACTTTGTGCAGCCTCTCTGAATGCACCGCTCGTGGCGAAACTTGGAGGTTAACATTGTATCAACTTACTTATGAGAGTCTCCATGAGAAATCGGAAATTCTTCATGTTTTCAATGAGATAGAAATATTATCTTTTTAACAAAGTACCTCAAGTGGACTTTTTCTATGGAGAATTTATCCACTATGGACTAAGGCTGAACATAGGTCAACCTGTAGGTGATTGGGATCTAAACCTGTAGGTTTGGCCACTTCTAGAGGTCTGATTGGGATCTGTATGAATCAAATCAACTTTTGACCTGCAACCTGTAGGTGGTAAACCTGTAAATCACAGGTCAAATCATTGATTTGATTTGGATACCAAATATAGTAGTCTTTCAGCTTCTATTGAAGGTTCTAGGCTAGTATTGAGTGTTATTAGCATTATCCATGCTAGAAGTGTGCTGATAGATACAGTATTAAGTGATATAACAACATATTATCTAGTAAAACCTTCAACATATACCTGTTTTGGCTGTTAAAATGTGAATCAACCTGTAGGTTACCTGTATTCAAACCTACAAATCCAGGTCACTTTCTCCAAGATGGCTGATTCAGATTCATATATGATTCATAGCACAGGTACCTGTAACCTACAGGTTTATATCCAGGTTCAAGCCAGGTCAACCTGTATGAATCACTGACCTACGTTCAGCCTTACTATGGACTGTATAACCTACATATGAAGTTTCGCAGCATGAACATTGCGCGAATGCAAGAAATCGGGCAATCTGTGTTAAACATAGTGGGGGATGCCCACTATGGGGAGCGCACTACATGCAATGTGCACACATACTCACCTGGCTAGTGAGAGATAGAGGCTTGTATATCGAGTGAGGAGAAGAGCGAGAAGAGGTCTGTATATTAGGGCCAATGGGGGCCATATATATACTACAAGATGTACTGGATTAGTAATGCTATACAGTACAAGGATGCACTGCCTGGGACATCTGGATAGATGGGCAGTGCGGCACATGAGATGATCATGTGGGGCGGCTATACAGTGCCTGTGTAGATGGATGAGATATTGGGCTGTGCCGATATCCATGTACGCAGCTATGCCATACATGCTATGCTAGGCTATGCGCGTTCAACAATCTGTATCGCATCTGAAAGGTTGAAGATGCTTAGTAATCTATACAAGTGCTCATTGAGAAACTCTGAAATATGGCAACCGAGCATGGCACAGAAGGCGAAACCGCACACTAAGGTGGAAAAAGATCGATTGTAGTGATCAAAAAGGTATACTGAAAGTTTTGTTTGAACTTTTATTGCAGAAAGACAATAGAAGGAAGATTCAAGTCAGAACACGGCGCACATGGCTTGGGAGTCACGGACTGTGAGATACTATGACATAGCGGAGTGCATTTGTCGTGATAAAACTATAATGACAAATACATATGCTATAGGCACATTTGAATTCAACCTCTCCCTCCCGAAAGCAAAGCTGCCTGCTGGGGTGAGGGAGCCTAAGTCGATAACAAGCTCCTAGGGTGAGGCTCGCACTAAGAGTCTGGCATGACTGTATGTTCTCCAGGAGCACCATGAACCGGTCTTGCGTGGTATGAAATGATGTATAAATATGTGGTGACTTACCTTGTCATTTTACTAGCCCTATCGACCTCATCAGACCCAAACTGTCCCAAGTGCAGTTCTACTACCATCGAGCAGCCACCGGAAATTTGCTGAGCTTGATTGGGTTGATCTCACAGATGCGATTAGGTCGCTTAGCGGATATCAGTAAGGTAAGAATATCACGGAGAAGATGACGAGAGTCAGCAGTGAAGACAAACCCTCCTTGGCAAGTGTCGGTAAGATGAAAGATAATATTCGGCCAAAGCTCGCCTATGTGCAGCAAGTCACATGATCAAGAATAAGTGTGGACGTTTGGGCTGGCGGGGTTGCCCATTGCCAATACCAGGCTTGGTAGGTGGGGTTAACTGTCCACATTCACTGTGTTTGCCTGGTATCTTGTCCAGGGTAGATTAGATGGATCAATGCGCAATGCCCCATCTAAACCGAGCCATCGCCATCCTAATCCAACCAAAACAATCCTGTAAATGATGTGATGCCTACCTGGTCTGAGGGTTGTTTACTTGTCGTGAGATGGGGCATGATTTAAAAAGGATTATCTTGCATAAGCAGGTCTAAGCTAGGTTGGACTAGGCAAAGAAAGCGTATCTAATCTGCGGTTGGATAAGCACATTGTGGCAGGGGTGGGTTCACGGCGGACGTCCTGGTGTGAACCGTGCTGGTTCACACTGTCCTTAACATCTAAACCAACCTAATCCTGGCTGCCTACTTCGCCTTGTGCCATCTTCTGGCACTGGCCCATAACACTCAGGCTCTTATATTTGACCATCCTCCTGGTATCGCCCCCAAGTTCTAACTCAAACTCAAACACCGAGCATCCATCACGACATGGCCTTCACACCCCACTCTTGCTCAGCTCTCCAGGTTACCTGGCCTTCTGGCACTCAGTCTAGTGTTGTTGCCCCTCTTGAACTCGCAATTTCCGCGAAGTACTGAACAGGTATGTAAATCCGGTCTTTTAGGGCATATCTTCCTGGCATTTCTCTTCGCACAGATGGACGTGGATCCTTGAGAGTGGAATTGGAGACTATCGGTATTGGAGGGAAGCATGCGCTGTGGAAAGCTGGTATGTCCCTCTCTTTTTTGAGTGCAATGTCTCTTCTGGTGGATATACTTGTCAACACATTTCTATTCAATGCACCTTTTTCTTGTTGCTGGCACCTCTACCGTATGGCCACCCTATCCCAGTCTGGCCTGAACAATCATCAATGCATCCTTTCAATATATGAGGTATGTATTTCCCATTCATAGCTATCCTCATGAGCTTAAATTGACTCCTGGAATGTTGTACAGGCTGCCTACAACCATGATGGTTAGTATTTTGTGCATGCTCTGTGGGCAGGCAAGGTTGCCATTGACTCGCGAGTGGTGAGTTGGATCGGGATGGGATGTTACTAGTACTACGTTATATACGTACAGTAATATATTGTTTCTCTCAATTGGATAAGAATCAAAATATATTTTAGTTCGACGATGATTGATTGAACAATGGAACACGATCTAGGATTGGGGTCGAGTAGCGTGCGGCCTGACATGGACCATACTCGACTCTAAACCAATGTTGCCTGGCTTTGGATTTGGTGGCCTGGCCAAACAAATTCAACCTTGTCCATGACCATCTAAACCAATCCTAGTTCAGATACAGACTACGTGACACCGTCCAACCTAAACCAATGCAAGTTTGGACGAGGTGAGCAGAGCCTAGTTTAATGCTGATTTTATTGTCTTGCTGCAACTAAACCAGTCCAGTTTTGAACCCCCACAAATGCAGTGATTGTGTTGGCAGACTTATGCAATAGAGGAGTAAGGGAGGGTATAGATGGACTGCAGTGCTACTACTTAATACAAGAGTGTAGGCAGTACAACGGTGTTGTTGCAGTTGCAAGGGTGGCAGATGGAGGAGAGGAGACTGGCACGGAAAGAACAAGATTGGCATGCCGGTTGACCCTACAAGGTGGAGAGTACGAGTCCAGAGGTGGTACCAACATGGGGGAAAGAGCAGGGATGAAGGCAGGAGAAGGGCAAACACGTGAGGAATATATAACAGCAGGAAGTGGTATATAGGGTGGTTCAGGTGTAGAGGCCCGGCAGTGCAGCATAAGTAGTACCTGTAGGCTCAGCGGCCTGTGGCTAATGGAGGATACAGAATGCTGAGCTTGTACCTGCACATGTACTAACTAGTGCATTAAGAAATGGAACTTATAGAAGCAGAAACACATAGTAATACACAAGTGGACACCATAAATTCTGTGGTGTTGCAGAACCTACATCCCAAACACCAACAGTATTCCAACTGACCACTCTAAGGCTGAACACAGATCCAGGTATTTTACAGGTTAACCTGGATCTGACCTGAAAATTGACCTGTAGGTTCAGATCAAACAGATCCAGATCAAAACAGATCCAGTAGTAAACTGGTCAAGTTCAGAAGGCCAACTTTGTTTGCCCTCTAGTGTGTCATCATAATGTTCGGAGTTCCATTTGGCACATACCTGGGTGTCTCTGTTTCCTTTTCTGGATAGTTTACTTCTTATGTTATCCCTATAGTCTGTTGTTGCATTGTAACCCATCTCTTTGTCTTGTAGTACAATAGCCCTATTGTTCCTATTGTTCTCCAGTCACTGTTGTCCTACTGTCATCCCATTGTTCTCCCTTTCATTCCTGCATCTATAGTGACCCATTGCTCTTGAATCCTATTGTTCTGTACATGTATATAAGACCAGTACCTTGCTGCCTAGAGACCTCAGTTTCGACCTCTTGTCTCCAGGTAAGCTATGCTGTATTTTCACTTGCACATACTCACTCAATACATCTTGTCTCCAGCCTGACTGTTGAGCCCTGCTCTACTCTCGCTGCACAAGTGCTCACTGATGTGCTTACTCGTCTTTGTAAGCCTCCCTGATCTTACTTGACAGCCAGTTATAACATTAGGTTGAAACTTCTTCATGAGCACCAGCATACTCCTTATTCCCTTTCCTCTCATACAGTATGCACTTGCCAGAGTCATGGCCTCAACTTTGTCTCTGCAGCCTGCATCTACCACTCGACCATTGCTACATTCTTGCCAGGCTTTTCATCAGGAAAACCAGCTTTTGCAAATGTGTGATAATATGCACTATCATAATATCTTACTCTAATAAAGTACTAATACTAACTATCATACAGCTACTACAAAAAGGACTTATCTATATTGTGCAAATTAGAGCTACTGCAACTAACCCAGTCTACTGTACTGCTACTGTGGTCTACTGTGGTATACTTGTACTGGTATATATAGTTTATCTTTATGGTAAGCCTTAGATATAAGTCTACTCAATCCATTTTACTTACTAGATATAGACAGCTTCAGCAAAGTTGAGACAAACATCTTAAGTATCAGTATACTAGCAACTTGAATAGATACTTGTAACTTAGGCAATCAACATAAGATTATATGTGTAACACACTGTATAACTTAGAAGAAACACAAGTTATATAAATGTTGCAGTCAACCTATATTTGTAGATTTTTCTAAGTCCAGCAGCAGGGGGTGTCACGAACGTTCTGTTTGGCACCTACCTTGGTGTCTCTGTTTCCTTTTCTGGACGGTTTACTTCTTGTGTCATCCCTATGGTCCTTTGTTGCATTATAACCCGTCTCCTTGTTTCGTAGTACAATAGCTCCTATTGTTCCCTAGTCGCTATTGTCCTACATCCCATTGTTCTCCCTTCCACTCCCACATCCATAGTTACCTATTGTCCTTGGACCCCATTGTTCTGTACATGTATATAAGACCTGTACCTTGCTGCCTGGAGACTTCAGTTTTGACCTCTTGTCTCCAGGTAAGCCACTCTGTATTCTCACTTATACATACTTGCTCAATACATCTTGTCTCCAGCCTGACTGTCGAGCCCTGCTCCGCTCTCACTGCACAAGTGCTTGTCGATGCCCTTGCTTGTCTTCGTAAGC
This sequence comes from Ganoderma sinense ZZ0214-1, assembly GCA_002760635.1. Taxonomy (NCBI): domain Eukaryota; kingdom Fungi; phylum Basidiomycota; class Agaricomycetes; order Polyporales; family Polyporaceae; genus Ganoderma; species Ganoderma sinense. The sequence goes on from AYKW01000044.1 coordinate 41,834, forward strand.
CTCCCTGATCTTACTCGACAGCCAGTCGTAACATTAGGTCGAAACTTCTTCACGAGCACCGGCGTACTCCTTACTCCCTTTCCTCTCATATGGTATGCACTTGATCCTCTGTGTTGGCCTCGCGTATTACGTGCTCTAGTCACACCATTGGACGTGGTCTTGGTTCAACCCGAGGCTTGCCACTTAGTGGTACAGTACGTGGAAAGCTCCTAACCCGAGACCCCGGTACTGACAGAAGTGGTCCGCCTCACGGCGTGGGAGGCTAGAGAAAGGTGGCAAAACAAAGCCAAGGCAGAACACCCTTGGGCTTGAGTCCCTTGAGGCTAAGACACAGCAATATGCCGAGGAGGCTGAGCAGACAGTGTTGGATCGTGCACCTGCCATTTTCATTCCTGGGATAGGAAGCGAGCTATCCCTACCCCATCTACCCTGGCTTGTGAAAGAAAACCGCACGTCTTTCACCCGACTGAAGTTCAGCACGAACACCTGCTTAATGAGCTCGGTGACTGGGCTGTCTGTGTAGAACAACTGTGTCCCAATTGGCACTGGATCTTTGCAGATACTGAGGAGAATCGCCATGCAGTTGCACCCACCTCTACTCCACACCAGTGCACCTAGACGTAATCTGCAACCACCTTGCCAACCCTCCAGAGCCACCTCGCTGAGACCCAGAACATCTCCCTGTTCATCAAGCAGCAGCCATTGCAGCCAGGAATCCCTCATCCCAACCTGCCTCCCGACCTTGGAGCCACGTTCCAAGCCGTGTTTCTACTCCAACTCGATCTACAGGTTCTCCAATCCTTGATCGAACCATTGAACTAGTATGAGAATGACTCCAAGGTCTCCAACCAATCACCCCTCTGGTTGACCCGAACCAACCCACTGTCAACCTCAACAGTCCCACTCCTCCCTCATCACATCACTCTTCATCGCACCACTCATCGGCAGCTTCTTCACACTCGCAATCACCAACGCCCTCATCGACTATGAGCAATGCTGGCACCACACCCGCACCTCCACAACTGCCGGCTGGTTACGATGTCTCAAAGCTGGTCACCCAACTCGCCCCTCGCGAATATGATGGAAAGATGGCTCAGGATGGCCTCCGCTTCATTTCTGCGGCCAGCATCTACCACTCGAACATTACCACCTTTTTGCCAAGCTTTCCAGAGATGATCCTCTGGATCACCCTCCTCAATAAGCTTACGGAGGGAGCAGCAGAGTTGGCAGGCCCCCATATCGTGATGCTCGCAAGCGGTACTCAGCTGTGGGCAGACTTTGCGGACTTTGAGACTGCCTTCAAAGCCCACTTCTGTGCTGCAGATGACAAGGAAGCAGCCATCGCAGAGCTCGTTAAGCTCTGTAAAGGGCAGCACAAGATCGGCACCGTGCAGGACTACACGGTGAAGTTCAACGCGATCGCGGCTCGTACCAGCTTCAGTGCCGAGGACAAGCGCGAGCGGTACCGCGCCGGCCTGCCTTACAAGATCAAGGACATCCTCGCTACCTCAGGCCATGACACTTCATTGATCACAAAGATCCAGGCAGTTGCACTGACCATGGATCAGAACTTGTTAGTGTGCGAAGAAGAGCGGCCCAAGCAGTTCAGTGGCGGGTGGAGAAAGAAGAGTGAGAAGGCCGCTGCTACTGGTAAGAAGCCATTCACAGGGAACTGCTTCAACTGTGGCAAGCCAGGCCACTGTTCCTTTGAGTGCAAGCTGCCCAAGAAGGAGCAGCAAGCAGCCTCCTCATCTGGCAAGACAACGGATCTGGCTGTACTCCGGGCTGAGCTCAAGGAGATAAAGGAACGGCTCAGTGCCGTATCGGTGAACGAGATGAAGGAGGGTTTCTGATTAGAGCTGCACTGGTACGCTGCGCGTGCTGGCTCTTGTAGTAGTAGTCGATTTTCTGTACTAAGTTCCGCGTTCATATATGAAGTGAATCATGATAGTCAACACTTTCACATACCAGTACGGTTGATCAGCAAGCAGCAACATAAGGATATTGTAGCAATGGTAGATAGCGGAGCTACTACCAAGTTTTTACATAGATGTTTTGTAGATCAGAACCGTGTTACAATGAGGAAGTTGGTGAAGCCGATTCCTCTGTACAACATAGATGGTACTGAGAACCGTGATGGGACGATCACGGAGGTCGCCGTATTGGATATGGCGATTGGAGACCACAGAGAGAAGGTGGTGTTTGTGGTGACAGATATAGGAGATGAGGATGTGATCATTGGCCTGGACTGGCTGCGCGAGCACAACCCTGAAGTAGATTGGGAACGTGGCTCGCTACGCCTATCGAGATGTCCAGAGGCATGTCCAGCTCACCAGAAGGCATCCAAACCTGTCGAGACCAAAGCGCGTGATACGGAGGTACGGCTTACGGCGTGCAATGGTCCTCATAGGGTAAGGAAGGCAAAGACGGTGGGTAGGATACGTGCGGCCGTGATGGTCGAGGAGGAGGAGGAGGATAAACCTCTACCACCAGGTTTTCTGCCGGAATGGGATGGCACTGAGGAATCTCTCCTCGACGCTTTAGCTACTGGGCGAACCCTTCGCAATGCTCCTAAACTCTTTGTCTCAGCAACCTACACATACTCTCAACAACTCGCTGAGCAAGAGTACCAGAAGAAGGAGATTCGCCCTGTCGAAGAGATTGTACCTAAACAGTACCACGAGTATCTGCCCGTGTTCTCAAAGGAGGCATCTGAACGCCTACCTGATCATGGACCATACGACCACGCTATTGAACTCGTGCCAGATGCCAGGATGTTCCATTCCAAGGTGTACCCCCTGTCGCCCAGCGAGCAGGTCGAGCTTGACAAGTTCATTAACGAGAACTTGGCCAAAGGCTATATTCAGGAGTCGAAATCACCGATGTCTTCACCGTTCTTCTTCGTTAAAAAGAAGGATGGCAGCCTACGTCCTGTACAGGACTACCGGCAGTTGAATGACATCACCATTAAGAACCGATACCCGCTGCCGCTGGTGTCTGACTTGATGGATCGACTCAAGAAAGCCAAGTACTTCACAAAGCTTGACATTCATTGGGGGTACAACAATGTGCGGATTAAAACTGGTGACGAGTGGAAAGCTGCCTTTGTTACCAATCGAGGGCTGTTCGAGCCGAACATAATGTTCTTTGGGTTAGCCAATTCACCCAGCACATTCTCTGCGCTTATGAACGA
>AYKW01000045.1:0-28815 GCA_002760635.1 Ganoderma sinense ZZ0214-1
TGTCATGCCCAGCGATGCGACCGAGGCGGCACTAGGCTTGCTCGGGCTCACTGGTGCCTTCCCCTCGTCCTCGACCACCACCATCCCTGCAAAGCGCAAGCAGCCTCCCGCTCGACCGCGCTCTCCTCCCTCGCACGACGGCCCCGAGTCCCAGAGCTCGGACTCCATCTCCTGCATCTGCGGCTTCTCCTTCGACGACGGCTTCTCCATCGGCTGCGACTCGTGCTCTCGCTGGTCCCATGCCGCCTGCTTCAACATCGTCGAGAACCAGGTGCCCGACGAGTGGCAATGCTGGATCTGCGCACCCCGGCCCGTCGACAAGGACCGAGCCGTCAAGCTTCAGAAGGCGAGGCTGCGCCAGGCCGCCTCCAACACACAGTCGACCACCAATCCGACGTCGAACGGCCGCCGACGATCCTCGCCCGGCGTCGAGCGTAAGACCCGCAGGCCGAGCACGATCACTTCCGCCCAAGATCCCTCCTGTCACCCCAACGACAAGCCGACGCGCACCAACAAGCGCAAGCGGCGTGCCTCGACGTCCATCCACATCGCCAACAACACCACCCATCCACAGGAGGATGAACACGTCGACATCGACGAGCCCTGGACGCACTCTTACGTTCCGACTTCCAAGGACATTGTCCCTGCTGATGAGACCCGGGACCGTCTGCGCAGGGTGGCCTCCGACTGGCGTGGGGTGTCCGCGATCAACGGCAACGGCAGCCCCCAGTTCCCCGGCTGCACCACCCCCGCCATCCTCGCGCCCGACGACCTTCCCTACGCATCGCCCGCGTCCCTCTGTCCTCCGCAAGTATCCATCGCCCCGCTGCACGGTCCTGCAGCGGGCTCCGTCTGGCCGGGGCTGTATGCGAACGGGAGCGGGAGCCACTCGGTACGTCCCCCGTCATACGCCGTGCATGCCAACAAGCCGATCCAGTCCTCCAAGCTCATCGCCCCCTACCCGTCGACGATCATCCCGACGAGCATGTACCTGCGAGATCCCCTCAACGCGTACGCTCATCTCGGTATGCCGAAGCCGTACGTCCATCTCTTCGGCCCGCCCTTGGACGTCGCGTTGGATTCAAGGATCACGGGAGACCAGTCGAGATTTGTCCGGAGCGGGTGCAAGCCCAACGCGATCCTCCGACCGATGTTGTGCGGGGCACACGGGAAGAAGACGGGAAAGGAGGGGCGGGAGGACGAGGGGATCACGTTTGGGATATTCGCGCTGAGGGATCTGAAGCCGAACGAGGAGGTGGTGCTGGGGTGGGAGTGGGACGATGACAACGTCGTGCACCATCTGCCTGCGCTTATCCAGAGCCCTTTCACCTTCCCGTACGTCCCGTCCGCCTTCATCCGTCGTCGCCGTGCGCTTACATACCCCGCAGTCCCCACCAACTGCAACACTTCCGAAATCAGATGACATCCATGCTCCATTCCCTCGCTTCGACATTCACGACGTGCGCATTGCGGCGCCAAGACCCGTGACTGCGTCCTCAACCGCATCGCTGAGTTCGTGGAGAACCAGACCCCGCTCACTCCCTCCCCATCACCCCCATCTCAGTTCACCAAGGAGAAGAACTCTAGCAAATCCGCAAGAGCGATCCCGCGGAGTCCAGCCCTGCGCCAGTCGACCTTGGCCCCCTCGTCGGCATCGAGCGCGGGTTCCGGACGCGCGAACGAATACCTTCGTCTGGGGGGATGGGCGGCGTCGAGATGGTCCCGCCGTCGCTGTCGGCCGAAGCTGGCCCGTCGCGTCTCACGACTGACACCCCACGCCGAGTATCTTTTCCAGACGACCTCATACATTCCAGCAAGGCGAAGAAGAAGGGGCGGAAGGGCAAGGGGCGGGCGGTTGACGAGGAGGAGAGAGAGGGCGAGGATATCCAAGGTGAGCTGAGATCATGCATCTGTCAGATATCGTTGTTGATTACGTTCTCGGTGGCGTTCGTGACAGGCCAGTCTCGCGTGCGTCGACCCTCTGGCGCTGCTTCTGATCCCGAGGCTATGGACGTCGATGGTCAGCCACCGCAGGAGGAGTGTTTGCCGCCGCGGCTGCGCAAGGCGTGGATCGCGAAGAGCCTGGAGCGGCTGCGCGGGCAGAGGGATGGTGGGGCGATATCCCCGGCGTTGTCGAATGGCGAAGGGGAGAGTAGGATGGACGAGTCGTATTTCGGTGTGTGGTGGTATCCCTCTGCGAAGTGGTGCGTATTTGCTAACGCGCGTTCGTCTCCACATGCTGCAGATTCTCGCGATATGCCCCCGCCACCCGTCCCACCATCACGCACGCCCCCGATCCTTTCGACATCGCTCTGCCCACCCCCAATATCGGCTACTTCTTCCACATCCTCCACCTCTTCCACCTCCTCAAAACAGCGCGTGGCCACGGACGGCACAGCGTCCCCTTCTGTCCCTTTCTCTAAGTTATCGCTTCTTTCGCCCGTTGTTCCTTTGTCCCTGAATACCCCCACTTCCGCACGCCCGAGGTCCCCATCCGTCGCTCCTACGCCATCTACGTCGAAGCCTGAGTCGAAGAAGCGCCGCCGCCCGACAGACTCTCCGCAGCCGCCACTAGCTGATCTCATTCCTGCCAAGTCCACGAAAGCGAAGACTATCAAGGGCAAGGAGAAGGCGAAAGACAAGGAGAGGGATGCAGAGTCCGAGGAGGAGAGGGAGGAGGCGAAGCCCAAGCCTAAACCCAAGTCGAAACCCAAGTCGAAGACCACGAAGGAGACCAAGCTCGCGTGCCCGTCCACGCCTGCGACGGAGTCGGACGAGCCCGTCCTCAAGTCGTCCATCGTGCGGCGCGGCGAGAAGAAGACTGTCGCACGAGGGAAGGGCAAGGACAAGGCGAAGGCGAGGGAGAAGGATAGAGAGAAGGCGAGGTCGGCGTCGGCGGAGCTTTCGGGCGCGAGGTCTACTGCCTCCGCTTCCGCCACTGCTTCTCCGTGCGTACCCCCAACCGCTCTTGCGCCGCTCTCGTCGCCCGGCCCGCCGCCTACGACGCCCATCATCATCTTGCCGGAGCTCCCTCCTGAGCCACCAGATCAGAAGAGGTGGTCTGTCGCTATCAAGGCCCCAGATAACGTCGTTGACGAGGAGGGTCAGGCTCCGGATGCGATGGATGTTGATCGCCCACCAGCGGCCACACCGAAGGCCTCTCCGGCTGTATCGGTGCGCGCGCTCCTCACTCCGCCCGTCGCTTCTCTCGACCTCCCGACGCTCTCCACACCTTCGATCCCGTCGCCTTCGCCAGCCGCATCTCCCCTTGTCCCTATGGCCGCACTGCCGCCTTCGGAACCGCCCACGACCCGCAGTCCCTCACCACCTCCCGCGCCTCCTGCACCACCGCCGCCAGAGCCACCCGCTATCGAGCTAGAGTCCTTGCCGCAGGATGCGATGGTTGTTGACCAGCAGCCTCCGGAAGTGGCTCCTAATCCACCACCGCCGACCGTTCAACCAGTGCCGGACTCCGACTCACACGCTGCTGCGCCTTCATCGCTCTTACCTCCGCCCGAAGCCGAACCTCGATACGATTCGGAGGCGCCGACAGATCGCCACTCTTCCCCCGCACCACAGGAACCAGAACGCGAACCGGAGGAGTCCAAGGGGCCGCCTGCCCCAGCGAAGGTCAAGCTCTCGCTCAAGGACTTCGCGCTCCGGAAGAAGAAGCAGCGCGAGGAGCAGAAGGTGCGAGAGAAGGAGGTGCAGGAGCAGGAGAAGGAGAAGGAGTCGGCGTCGGCGTCGCCATGCATCCCGTTCATGGCGAGTCCGCTGCTCGAGCCCGACACCCCCGCGATCGCGATCGCGCACAACAACGCGACTGAGCGGCTGTCGCCGCATCCTGACGGTTTGGGCATTGTGAACGGGGATATGGATGGGGACGTGAAGATGGCGGAGGTGGAGGCGGGGAGGGATCTTGAGGCTCATGCGACTATCACGGAGGACGCCAAGGAGCCGGGCGAGCAAGAGCAGCTACCCGCAGAGGCTATCAATGGGGTACACGATGAGCGCACACTGGACGCTGTGGATAAGATGTTGCCTGTCGAGGAGCTGCCTCCGCCCCCGATGTCGCCCGTGGTGAAGGAGACAACGTCGGACTTCGTCGCTCCCGTACCGAACGGCCATTCGACGTACTCTTCCACTCGACGATCGCCGACGCCCGATCGGTTCTTCTACGGTCGGAGGAAGACTGAGACGGCGTGGGACGACAGGCGGCATCGCTCACCTAGCCCAGACTACAGCCGAAGGCGTCGCAGTCCGAGTTTCGAGAGGCGGCGGCGCTCGCCGAGCGAAGAGTTCGAGGACCGCCGCGAGTATCGCAGAGGCGACTCCGTCCAAGCAAAGGTCGAGCTCATCGACAGCTTCGTGCCCAATGGACTCGTCGCCCCCGTCCGCGACCTCTCCCCCGCCGATCCCTATGGGCGCGCAAGCCCCGTCACTCCTCCGCGCGCCACCTCCCCATCCAAGATGTCGTACTCTCCACCTCCCCGAAACGTCCTTCCCCCTCCACAATCCCAGCCCCAGCCCCAATCCCAGCCCCAATCCTCGCAGGAAGACGGCGAGATCTTCAGCCCGCCCCCGCCCAAAGCGCCGCCTCTCGCCCCTCGTTCGCACACGCCGCCGACGCACCCGCGCTCGTTCTACGCCGCCCGCGGCGACATCTCGCCCACGCGCCGCTCGCCCCCGCCGTCCTCCGTGCGCCGTCCACTGCACCCCACGCAGTACTCGCGCACCCCGGGCCCGGGCCCGCCGCGTCTCGCGCCCAGCGCTCCGCGCGCGCTGCGTGAAGGCATTGGGTACTCGCCGTCGCTGTACGGGGGCGGCGGGCAGAACGCGCCGTACTTCGCGCCGCGGGGCCCGTCCGCGGATCGCGATCGCGACCGCGACCGGGGGCGGGACTGGGGCCGCGAGCGGGCGGACGGCGAGCGGACGTGGATCCAGGGCCCGTCGAGGGGGCGCGGGAGGGGAACGTGGGGGAGGTGATGTGATGCGAGGTACAGTAGTTCATCGACCGTGTAGCATATGTTGTGTCGTGCGTACTGGATTCTTTTTTCTTGCGTGTGTTCATCTTTCGAAATTTCTTCGTCGTTTATGCTTCGTTCGCCGCAGCGCCGCCACACCCAGCGACCCGCTAGCGCTCGCCGCACCCTTTAATCTTGTTTCGTACTTCGCGACCGTGACCGTGCAGCATGTGCTGTTTTCTAACCTTCGAATCCGTGCGTTTGTCTTGTGTTTATTGAGTATGATATTGCGCCGCGCCAGCCACGCAGGAGTAAGGAGACGTTCGTACACGTAGTTCATCCCCACAACTTGTAGTCGTATTAGATACTAGTATAATTTCATGTCTGTATCCTGAATCTTTGCGTTTATCCATAATCGAGCCCGTAAGCGATGCGTATTCGGACCATTGGGTTCTTCGCGACTTGACACATGTATGTGTTGATTTTGGCGCCAATATAGTGCTTCCCGAACCTGTAGGCCTTTATCATGCATATGGAAAAGTTTGAGTAGCGCGAAATCTGCAAGGAAGAAAAGGTTGCATGGAACCAAGAATGCATTGCGAGGGAGTCGAACCCACAAATTCACCGGTTTCCCGAAGGAAACGAAACGTTGGTGACAGGCATCACCACTGATCCAATGCACCATTCAAAGGGCCAAGTATGGGAGGTTAATAAGGAGCGCAAATGCCGAAGTGCAAGCAAAGCGAGTCTGCATGACAGTGGTCGCACACTCGACTCGAGGCCCCCGAGTCCAGCCTATGACGAGAGGGAGGCTTTCATGATTAGCATCGGTCCGGATTCTTCAGGGCGGAAAACAGCAAAATAAAGCAAACCAACCATCATCACCATTAGCTCCTCTAGCTCTAGCCGGGCACTCTGCTACCCAGGGCTCCCTGGTGGGCCGTGACGCGTGACGCCGCACTTCATACAGACGCCTCCTTCCAGGCTTCCAACTTTTCGAATCGTTGCTGCGGTTTCATTCGGAGGATGGGGGTGTGAGAGAAACACGAAATATATTTACACTTGACCCCGGGCCGACAGCAAGTCCTCAGCGTCGCTGTACGTGCTCACGACCGTCTCGATCGCCACCTTGATCCCCCCGGGCCCGCCCGCTGCATCTTCGTCCCAGTCGCGCTGGAACCCATTCCCGACCGCTCACTTGTTCAGCGCGACGAGCACGATGATGGCGGTCGGATATATCGCCTGGTGGCCAGACGTCAGCCACGACCGTGACCAAACTAATCAACAACGTTACTGAAAGACTCACGATGAGCGGGACGAGGCAGCCCTCGATGAGCACGCCGCCCTTGAACCAGAACGAAGCGGACTCGTTCTTGAGCTTGTGCGATAATTCCAGGGAGAGAAGGAAGGAAGAGCTCAGCTTCCGGTCGCTCACCCAGGATGCCGTCTGCCACACGACGACCACGATCTGGAGCGGCGAGGATAGAGCGCAGGTGAGGAGACGCAATCACGGTGTGCACTCGGCACAGTAAAATTTGGACTACGCACCCAGAGCGTGCAATAGAGCGCGCCGGGAGCGCGAAGATGTTCTCGACTTGGGTGCTCCTCGGGGACCCGCTTGCTCCGTGGCTCCGGACACACCTCCGGTGGACCCTGTAGGAGAATCGACTCTCTATAAGCTCCGAGTGGATGGAAAGGGATGAGTTAAGGGGGGTAGGATGATACGAACCAAGCCTTGTACGCGGTCAGGACCGTCGCGACGAGGTTGGTGGCGAGCGAACAAATGGAGGCGACGGTGCCCACGGGCAGGCCCCCGTACATGAACCCCCCTTTCGCATGGCAGGAGGAGTTCGTGTCCACCACTCCCGTCGCTGGCGATCGAGAACTTGGGGGCCCGATATCCAGATCCGTGTATGTAGTGCGTGATCAGGGAGATTCAGCGTACGTTGATTGTCAGCGTAGCGGTTCCCACGCATTCCTCTATCATGAACTGTGCCCAGAACGTCCCCAGATCCATGCCAGGGTTGACGCGTTGACGAGCAGGCTACCAAAGCGGTGCAGCACAACGACGGCCCAGTGGATGGTTGTGGACATGAGGAGCACCGTGACCGCGAAGACCTGGATCGTGCAGAGTGGCCTGCGTATCCCTCGTCGGCTGGAATCCATAGCTCTATGAGCCGGTGGCGACCTTGAATCTAGGTGACGGGACTCACAAGAGCAGATAGAGGGAGACGACGGCAAGAGCTACGAAGAGCCCTATAGTTATCGAGTGAGCTCTTCGGAGAGGGACCACAGCAGTGATTTATCCTCACCGTAGAGTACAGCAAAGGAAGTCGACACCGTGACCGCCATCCACAGGATGTCAGGGTGAAATTTCTTCACTAGCTCTTGAGGATTTTGGGGGCCCGAGTCGGGGTTCATAGTGTGCCGGCACACCTCAGAAGGAGGGAGAACGGAAGGAAGGAAAAGGAATGGGTGAGAAGAAGAGATACAGAGAGGGAGGGCGTTCCAGGAACAGGTGCGTGGCATGCTGCTTTCAGCCGTCTCGGGAAAGAAGGTTGCGGTGTGGAGTATGATGAACGTGACTTCACATCGGACGTCGCCAGATGACGGGTTCGAGGATGGGATGGTTGCTAGGACCGCTGCACGAAGACCTGGTGGTTATCATGTCATTGTATACTCACGTGGACAGGCGGAAGATGCGCTCACGCTCGGGGGAAGGCCGGCCCCATAACTGGCCAATGGTCGTCAGAGTCATCGTGCCCCCTCCGCTCAGCGTCAACGGTTCTATGGTTAACATATCGTTTAGTGAATGTCTGAATGACCTTTGTTGGCTTGAATATAGAAGAAGAGCATACATTGGTACTGAAGTATCGACAGTTAGACTGGCAACCCCCAGAGGAGATTTAACTTGAGACTGGAGAGACCGAATGACACATTCCTGGGCGGCCTGTCCCTACATGGTGATGTGCGAGCGAGCACTGGGGAGACGCAGCACAGTCCGGCCTGGGTATCATTCTCAATGATTGGGAGGAAAAGATGTGAGGCCAGCAATTGCCTGTCTGGCCCAGGCGAAGACCTGACCATGCACGATGCGGCACAGTTGACGGTGTGGAAGACGTCCCCGGGAGGGCCCGACTCGAAACTCTAAGCTCAACCGCGCAGGGAAACTGTTGCGACTCCCAGCAGCGTCCGGTTTGCCCTTGTTTGTTCCCCGCGGCAATGCTCCGTCCACCACCGAAGTTTAGCTGGACCACATTCCAGCACGAGAGACGGATAAAGCCAAGCAACGCATGGTGGTCGTGGCCCAGCGCCCCCCTCGCCCCACCGCCACAACTGTTACAGTAGCAGTAGCAGCTGCTTCGACGAGCGAGCGCGGCACGAACTCAGAACTCAGACTCACCACCGCTTCTCGAGCACGACAGGCACGCGCGGCCTCGTCGCGTTGAAGTAGTCCCTGATCTCGCGCTCGTAGAACGCGGCGTCCCACCCGTCGCGCAGCCGCATCCGGAACCGCTGCACGAGCGCGGCGACGACCATCCGCATCTCCTGCATCGCGAGCGCCTTGCCCGGGCAGTTCATCGGCCCCACCGAGAACGGCAGGAACGCCTGCTCGTTGTGCACGAACGCCGCCTTGCCTTTGTTGTCGGCGGATGGCTCGGGGAGGGGGCTGGGGAGGGGTGCGTCGGCGAGCGCGAGGTGGCCGGGCGCGATGAGCCAGCGCTCGGGCCAGAAGGACTCGGGGAAGGTGAAGTTGCGGGCGTCGCGGTGGATGGACCATGGCGGGAGGCGGATCGCCGTTCCGGGAGGGATGTAGCTGGACGCGCGAGATGAGTGGGCGTGGGATGCGAGGGGGGCGCATACGTACATCGAGCCAATGGTGACGCCTTGAGCACTGCGCGGGAGGTGGCGCTGGCTAGCACTCGCGATGGGCGGGTACAGCCTGAGCGCCTCGTTACTGCACAGCGCGTTGAGCCATGGATGGAAATAGGCTTTAGGGGGAGCCAGAGACTCACATAACGGCCTGCAGGTAGTGCATATCGCGGTGGTGCTTCGTATTGAACGCGTCCTCGCCGGCGGGGTAGAACCGGTCGACCTCCTCCTGCAGCCTCGCATACATCTCGGGGTGGGTCAGCAGGCAGTTGAAGATGCTCGTCATCGCGCTTGACGCGGTGTCGGACCCGGCCACGACCGCGAGCACCCCGTCGTCATAGAGCTGACGGGCCGGCGGCGGGGGCCTGTCCGGGAGATCCTCGTTGTTCTGCTCGGAGGCGGGGGATCAGTGTTCAGCACTCACTGGGCGCCTCCTCGAAAGCACAGCAGGAGAAGGGGGACTGACGAGGTAATGGAAGAGGTCAGACGTCGTCGAGCCGCGCGCGAGGCGCTTCGCGGCGCACTTCTCCCCATGGCGATGGAGCGAGTTGAGGGGCCACGCCGCACCCGGGATGTGGCCAACATAGACTCCGAGCCATGGCACATGTCCGAAGAACGTTGCAAGCCTAACGCCAGTCCTCGTCAGCGATGAAACTTAAAATACGTCGAGGGGACTAGTACTCACGCCATCCCCTTGTCCAGGACCGCCCAGACGTTATTCTTGTCCCCCTCATTCAGCAGCTCCGATCCCCCACCGAACCTACGCCCAAGCGTGAACTCATTCCACAGCAGAAGGCAAAGAGGCGCAACTCACGCCATGTCCGACATGAAGTCGTACGCAAAATGGTTGACCCACTGGCCGAGATTAACCTCCCCCTCCTGCTCCTCGAGCCGTCGCACGAGGAGCTGCGCGCGCCGGGCAAGGACGTGTTCGTACTCGCGCAGAGCCGCCGGCCCGAGCCCGCGGTTCCAGGCTCGACGCCGATGGAGATGTTCATCGATGTCGCGGATGCCGACGACGGGGAGGTTGTGGTCGCGGAGCATGCCTCCGACCCAATCTGCCAAGAACAACCCGAGGTTGGCGACGTCTGGCATGGAGAGAATGTATGTGTACAGTCGACTGTTCCAGTTCGGCTCAAAGCGCCCGATGTCAACCTAACAGTAACTCAATACAGTCGATTCCCGCCCGGCTGCCGGAGGACACCAGAGCTAGCTGCTCAGCAGTCTCTTCGCTGCATCGGCAGACCACCCCGTGCCCGTGAGGGATAGAGAGATAACTTGTAAAACCAAGGGAGCGACTCGCGCGAACTTAGCAGTAATTCCTCGAGTGTCTAAAACAGTCCGATGAAACGGACAATTCAGAGGTTTTCAGACATGTTGAGACCCGCGATTCAGACCTGTCTGACCGTATGAGGTCAGACATACCAAACCCACCTGTTAGACATTTTGAAAAATTTGCTCGGTCTATGTATCCACAAGTCCGCAACATACCCAAATGGCCACAGCAGCGGTCCACATCGCTGGCAATACTTAGTGGACCGCTGGTTGCACAAAGTCCCGAGCTTCACCTCCTCAAGCACGGTGCTCGCGAACTGCCAGGTTGTCTCTGGAAGCCCAAAACACCATCGAGACTCCAAATGCGAGGACTGCGGCAGGCAGGGAGTTCACCGCACACTAGCCCCGCTCTGTCTTGACTTATTTTCGGATGCACCCGGATTTTGTGCACCCGGATTCTGAGTCACAGCGGAAGAGGGGCCAGGTTGTCGTTACTTTGGGTCAAATATTTACAGAAGGTGCTTCCCCATCGTCCCTGGATAGCAGCAGCCGCTGCCTGCCAGCGATTCTAGCCAGCAGGTGGACGGCGCACAGCGCTCACAAGCCAAGTCAAATACGATATGGCTCTCATGAACCTGCAAGTGTGCTCCCCGAACGGCTTAGGTACAAACTTGTAGCCCGAGACCCATCTCGGGTACTCTCGGACATCCGCACTCCCTCTTCACACCATGGACTTATCGCGAGCAATTTAGTCCAGGCGCGGGGGCCGTAATCATTCCATGTGTCTGGTGAGCGAGAGGGCGTTGACCAGATGTGACTCGCGAGCCCTGACGAACGCGACCCAGCTCGCCTGTGGCCCCAAATTCCAGCGCCCAAAACCACCATCTCGAAAACTCAGACATGCAGCTTTCCGTATCATAATCGGCACCATTTCCAGACGTCACGAAGAGGTGCTGGAGCCCTACAGAGGGACTTCAGCAGCTCATCGTGTCATGTATTCTCGCGCGCCGCCTCTAGTTGGGCTATCAAAGACGAGGAACAGCTGCAATGGTATCCAAGACCTCGCGCGCAGGCACAAAGTTAGAGACCACCGCCGAAGTCCCTCTCGGCAGCGCGGCCAGCGTGAGCGAGACGGGCACTCGAACAGGAACAACCGACCGTACTCTCGAGGTGGTGGGACTTACCGGTACCCTTCGGAAGCCCTGAAGCGCCAAGGATCGTCATTGCCACCGCCGGATCGCTATGGAGAGTTCGTTCGGACCTGCGAGATTCGGAACCGAGGCAAAATACGTCAGTTGAACAGAAAGAAGCCCGCCCACAGGCATACCGGACACGCACCGATTCTGAGGACATCGCCATGGAGCTCGTGCATCCTCTTGACAGCCCTATTCCGTCGGCCGGTCGTCGAGTACAACGCCGGTGTGAGCATCGAGACTTTGGCCAACCACGGACCGGGATAGCGTGCGAGGGGGTGGAAAGGGGAGATGCGGTAGACGACGATGGAAATAGCGAGAGTAGCCAGGTAGATCAACACAGATGACCGGAATGCGTTTTTGAACGATTCCGGATTCATGGAGGGATCCGAGACGGCCGATGCGGCGATGAGGGCGGGGGGACCGAGGAGAAGAGCGGCGTGGGTCAGGACGGAGAAGGTTTCGTAGCGGCGGAACAGCTGGTGCATAAGCTGAAAGACGTTGACGTCAGTGTCAGATGTAGTCGTAAGGTTAAAGGGCTGTGGAACGCCTTACAAGAGCCGCTGGGATGGTTAAGGCCGCAGTGCTGGGACCCGGCGAGGAGGCATCGCTAACAGAGGACGACATACTGGCCGAGGGACTGAAAGCGGTCCAAGTCGAACGACTCGGACCTGTGGTGAACCAAAGCCCGAAAGCTGATACAAGCCGTCAGCTGATTGTCGATTTATAAGAGGGGATAGGTCGCCTGGAAGGATGACATTGACTCGTGAGCCCAGTGCCGCGTCCATGATAGAAGGGAACGAGGACGAATGGAAGACGCACTGGAGACCAGATCCCCGCGAGGAGAGGATATACATGTGGGCCCCTTCGCGCGAGGTTGTGATCGTGGTCGACATGTGAAGACACCGCCGTGGGAGCCGCCTCTGTCAAGTGTCAACCCACCGATCTATAAGCGCCGAGACTCTTCTGGAAACTGACTGGAGGGTGCGGCCGGTGCGGGGTCGAGCTGCGCGGCGCGGTCGACTCGGAGCGTCGGTCTGGCAGTTGCTTTTCTTTGCTCGACCTGCGGCTGGGGGTGCACCGACGGTGTCGTTCACGAGGCCTGTTGTCCTTGTTTCCTCGCCCCTCGCTTGGATTTCCTGCTCTCTTCCGTCGACGCTGCCTCTCATCAGCCTTGCGTTTCCTGGGACTCGGACGACTCAGCTCAGCTACTCGAACTCTCGTTTTCATTATTCCAGGCCTGAATCCCTCCTTGTTTCGCCTGTACGACGTATCGTCAGCACTGGACTACGCCGGCAATCTCTGCAACGAGCACTCACCACCATTTCTGTTCCCCGCCCGCCGGTCCTAACATCGACCTCGTCTCCTGCTACACATCAACGCCCCTCTGCACCCTCTGCTAGTACCGCGTACTACCACGCCGCCCGCACACCAACAACTAACACTTCTAGCCGCCTCCCGCTCACCACCCTGCAACTCCGTGTCTAAGCCATCGAGCTGACCCCGCTCCCGACTGTCCCACCCCTCGATCGCCGTCCACACTGCCCGGGCTCTCCCGAACGCCCGCCCACGCCCTATCGACACCAACACAGGTACGTACGTCGCACGGTGCATGCATACAAGCGGAAAAGCGTGGGGGGAGTGTTTGAGAGCACAAAACAGAGCACGGCCGACAATGTCACGACCGCTCCACCAGTCTCTAGTTGCTCCCCTTATATACCTTCGTCTACACTCGGCCCAGCCTCCGTCCACCTTCCACACTCCGTGCGACTCGTCCGATCCCTCGCTCGCCATCACCAACTTGAAGCCCGACCCTCGCCTCAGGCTGGTGACTGGTGGTTCGAACACAACCTCTCCGCGCAATTTTACCCCCAGCCGGTTGCCGCCCTGTACCAAACCTCCATCCGCCCAGCCCAGGCTCGAACATGACTACGAGGTAAGCACCCGGGCATCAGGCTAAGCGCTAGCGTGAATAGTACTCACCTTCTGATGCGCGTATATTCCAGGTAACCACTGCGAGCGCCGAGCACCCGCTCCGTCGTGCGGCGTTCGCGACCGGATATCGCTGACATCGCATCTCCCGCGTGTACCATTTACTCGCCCGCCTTCGGTGCGGCGCCGTGCATAGACAGAACGCTGTGGTCCTTCAGGTGAGTTTTTCCCCTGCATTTTCGTTTTCGCGCAGTTCGGAACGTTCTACCGCCTCGGACGAGGCTCGGCTGGCGCGGGCGTTCCACGTCCGACCATGTGCGCAGGTTGTGCGGTCCTCGCTCTGCGGCTGAGCCAAGCTGGCGCGGCCGCCGAGCCAGTCGCTGTCCATGCTCACACCAATCGTGCCCTCCTCCAGGTCGTCTCTGCATTAGCAAGTACATGATACAGACCACGCCAGACAACTCGCAGTTGCGAGTTCGACGTTGTAGCTGCCGTGCAGCCTGAGTGCCCGCGGGCAGCCCTCAGAGTACCGGTTGTATTAAAAGGCCGGCACCCATGTTTCCAGGAACACAAGCGCACCACTTTGATGTTTGATGAGGCATGCGACACATCCGAGTCGCGCCATTCGGCCATGTCGGCCATACCACTGGCACGGTGCAGGGGATCGCCTTGCATGCTGGTCACAGCTGCGAAAGCCCGGCGGCCCCCCGGGCCCATTCTGCGTGCAGACGACGTCCAGGCCGTTCCAGAGGCCACCACTGTCGTTCGCCACAGCGGCGCGGTGCTGTTGACCATGCTCTTCTCGTGGCCGCCACGGTGGCCCGGGCAGTCCTGCGTCCACTGAAAATGTGGTGGATTTCTGCATTCCGAAGGTCTCTCCGCACTGGAAAACTCGGTACACGGCGTGCGATACCACCATGCAATGTCCATGAACTCGTTTCGCACTGCTGGGAGGTGGTCTGAAACTCAGCATTACGCGTACGGCCGGGTTTCATGGGCGCTGGGGAGGACACTTGGAGGTGATTAGTGAAGTGTTCATAGCCGTCGTATTTGGTCCCGTCTCAGCCTGTCCTGACTCCTGAAACGAGTTGCGCCACGTTTTCTGCGCACAAAGAGAGCTCGCGGCGCATCCCTGCGGCGGCCGGTAGAACAGGACACCGGGGTCAGAGTGCAACGTCTCCGAGTCGGCCACAATTTGGGCGGATTTGCGCCCAAATCACGTTCTGCAGTGCTCGCATCTCAGACGTTTCCAGCTGAGAATCACTGCCATGAACACGACGGCTGCATCGTTTCGAGACATCGGAATGCGCCATTCCGCGGCTGCCCATCCGGCCCACTTTCAAAATTGACCATTTTGGTCGGTTTCGTTGTGTGTGGAAAGTCCAAGTCGACGGCCCGCCCTCCCGTCCTGCGCCCCCTCGCTGCAGCGCGGACTCAAAGGACACTAGTACTGGACAGTCTATCCCGACTCGTATGTGCACGGTAGAGGTCTCCAGGGCCCCACCGGGCGCGATTCAAATTCAAATCCTGGCCCGGGCCCATGTTGCGGCGTCGGTGGCCCGGGCGGCTACGCCGCCGGTCACGGTATCCGTTCACAAGTTGTGACCGCTGTCGTTTTCCGTCCGCGTCCCCACTGTCGCACCGTATCTTTTTCTTTCTGACGTTCGTGCTGACTTGTTCCCGTGTCTGGTAGGTGAGATGGAGGCCCTCACGCTGAGGCTTGAGATTGCGGCGACTTCGTGGACATCGCGATTCGCTGCAGTCCTTCAAGTTGCCAGTGGGCGACCTAATCCGATCCTGTCCAAGTCGTCGAGCCCGTCGTGCGGCCTTGCGTCCACCACCGACAGTGGTCAGCGGCTTTCGCGCCGAGTCAAAGACCCGGCTGCAAATTGCAACGCTACGAGCTGTCCTCGAAGGCACCGTGACCTCCTTATCGCGTACCAAGTCCAGCGGGTGCGGTGCGATCAGCGTACGTCGTGGGCGCGTGGTGTTCAAGTCGCCATGGCGGACCATTCATCTTTCCCCTTCCCCAGGTACGTCCTCGCGCTTCCATGCTGTGGGCCGCGTCGCCGTCGCTCATGTCGCTTTCGCAGAGCCTGGGATCCCACGGCCGCGCGCAAATCCGCTGCCCCCCGCCGCACGCACCCCGGGGCGGGGCCCGAGTCCGAATCCGCCGCAACGGAACGCCTAGAAGTTCGCCGCGGCGCGGGGCGTGATGGTTCCAATGACGCGCTGGTTCGCTCTGCTCGCCTTCCTTAGCACCGCACCGAGGATGCATTGTGGATGCGGCGAGGCCCGGCTGCCCGGCTGTCAATAATATGGTGCGGTCACTGCCAGCGTGTGCGCGTTATCGGACACGTTCTGACGAGTTCTCGCCAGGGCTTCTCCTCCCATGATGTCAGTCGTGTGCCCAGACGGCTCGTCACGGATGGCAGCGGCTCGGGTTCAAGTTCGTAGCTACAAACGCTCGTATGCGAGGATGGTTGTACCTGAGACCGCGTTTGCTATTTCGGCCCGAGGGAGACACTGGCACGTACAACTGCGCATGCGTGCGAGGTTCTCAGGGAGCGCGACTGCCGAGCGCCGCCCTTGCCCCCGCGTGTCTCTCGGCCTCCTGTACCAATGGGCTATCTGGTTGATAGGGTGCGCGTCATAATCGGGAGTGCGCGATGCACGTCGCAGCTTGGCCGGGAAAATTGGTTGAGCTTCTGGGCTTCGTTGATTTTGCGGCCCGAGAGCTTTTATCCCATAGATATTAGTTGCTTTTAATTTTCTGTGCATGTAGTACATTCAATAAAAACACGGCAGACATATCGAGGCATGTGCGCGGCTTGGTTCAAGAAGACCTTGACATGTCTGTGTGCTGTACTGAGGACATGGCCTCAGCCCGGTGCATCCTTGTTCCACCATTCGAGCCGACTGCGGTTCTCATATCAGCCTGAGAATCCACATTCCCAGCGGCTGCTATGCGAAGACAGGTGTACCTGCTTGAGGCTGCGAGACCGGAGAGAAGCCGCGGTGTCGTCATCATGTTCCAGACATTCCCTCTCGTACTCACCCATGTCGTCCGAGTGCGGATTCGAGACCACAAAACAGGCCTTCGTAATGTCTTAAATGAGTGGGATGCTGGCGAGCGCAGGAGAGGCCGGACGACATTCTTACCTGCCTAGATATTGACGGCACACGGTCGACGCATGGTGAGGCGACAGCCGGACGAGACGTGCATGGATCCGGAGACACCGCCACCATGTTCCTACAGGTTAAACCAAAATCTCGGATGCAAGTTCGGGGATAAACGTTAGACTAGTATGTACCTTGACAACCTCGTGGGATCTGGCCGCGCTGCGCAGAGGCGATGTTCGGAGAGTTCATGAGAACAGGCCGAGGAGCGGATCCGGACCGCGGATCTTGGTGTTGACTGTGGGTCCCGGCCAGAGGCAGTCGCGCTGAAAGAATACCAAGTAAGTTCCCACCACGCGAACCTCAGGAGTCAGCCGTAGCCAGAGTCCCCGTGAGCCTCTCATACGTACCGTCGTTCCGAGGCGCGCTCTGAACGTTGCGCTCTCCATCTATTCCCTCACTGGACATCTTGCTCCGCCCACCTCGCAGCCCTCCCCTCGTCGCCTTTGCGCCGCCTCTCGCACCATCGTCGGTATGGTTGATCGCCGCCCCCCGCGGACAGGCTCTCCGCGCGCAGCACGCCCGCCGCGAGATCATGGTTCACAGCAAGCCAGCTCGGACAGTCTATAAACGACGCACTCGGTGAGTATCCACCTCGTCGCCACCAGCCACAGTCGTTCGACTCACCTGGTGCTCTCTTCCGAGTCAAGTCCTCATGTCCACAGTCCGGCTGCAGCAAAGCCCGGATGCGCTGGTCCTTCAAGGCATACCTCGACGACAGCTTCTTCGGCCTCGACATCCAGTCCCACTACATCCTCTACTCACCAACCTCGGCCGATGCACCGGCCTCCCACGCATCATGCACATCCGAGCTGCCCGCTAGGAGACTGGTGCGATCTACTTCACGCCGGTTACTCATGATGGGCGCGAGGCCGCGCGCCCCGACCCTCTCAGCGCCACGCCCGCTCCGCTCTACCTCGGCCTCGCTGAATAGTATGGATGGTGGGATATCAAGGCGTGTCGGTACCACTGGAAGACGAACCCATTTGACCTCCCATACAGGTACGAGCGGAACGCGCCGCCCAAGTCTGCGGAGGACGGTGTCAGCGGAGGCCGAGGCGGTGGCCGAGGCGGAGGTCGAGGCAGCAAAGCCACAGGTGGGTAAGGGAGCCGCGGAGGGGATGGAGGGGTTCAGCGACGACGACGAGGGGCGCGAGTTGGTGCGCCGCGAGTGCTGGGCACCGGTGGCGGCAGCGGCAGGCGAGCTGTTGTCCGACGTGATTGAGGAGTGGGACTAGCGATTGTCGTTCTCTGTCTGTAGCATGCACATGTTGATGATTGCAGAAGATACCTCAGACTCGATATTTGCAACGGTGAGAGCACCGAGCCCGACGGGCGACAAAACGGAAGGTGGTGCCATGGTGGTCGGGTAGAAGGCCGCAGCATTCCAAATCGGGATACTCGTCCTAGCATCTCCGCCAGCGCTCGAATGCCGTCGGCTCGTCTCCTCGCAACGCCGTGGCTCGCACAGGTCTAGATTCACGCTCCAATTTTCTGGATAACGGTATTCGCATCATACGCTCCGGCGTTTGCATGGCTGCTGACGTTTTTCCGATGTCCGGCAGCCCAGGTCTTCTACTACCTGCGCCGCAAGCGTCATGCTTGGAACCATAAGAAGATTCTACAGCCGGAAGCCTATCATTCCGCTGTGGGATAACATGAGTAAACGTAAGAGCCTGAGTCACTTTCCTCCCGCTTGGTACGTCAATTTGGATCTCTGCAGGGCTGGAGATAGAGCTGAAAGACAGAATGTCTGCATTTCAACCTCACCTCCAATCATGCAGAGACCCAGCGATACGGCGAGAATGTAAGGTCGGGAATGCGCACCAGAGCACGAACATTTGTATGGGAATGAACTGCAATGGCTGCCAGGGAAACCGAACCGAGAGACTCACGCGGGCTGAATCCCGAGCACATGAACACTGACCTGCTGTGGGACATTCCGTAGTCCCGATGTACGTATCTCCATGACCATATCATTCTCCCAAGCATCACGTCAGCCATCCGCTCAACCATACTATGAGCCTGAACATTTCTCCGTGTCTCTTATTGCCCTTGCATGGCTGGGCAGAAGCCCGGCCTCCTCGCTGCGCTCATATCCTCCAAGTCTCGTTCCCTCCCTGCCGCATAACACTCATGCTTCCTAGCCGTCTATGCTCCTCGCCTGCGTCCAGTGCGATTACTCGCAGGACCACTCACCAGCTCTCGCCCGGAACTCTACGCGCAAGCCGGACTGGGTGTGACTTACCGCGGTATGCTCAGGCCCACCCTCGCTCACTGTGTCTCCCCGCAGTGCATATGACGCAGACTCGCCTTGGCTTCAGAATCCCATTATGCGAGGTGGGGGACTGACGACAGCGCGATCTGCGAGAGACACTGAGACGGTACGCACCCTTCGAGCCCAAGAGGCCTGATTTGGCAAATTGAAGCGCTGACTGCGACGACTTACCTTCCAGGTTTTGCGCCATCTGGAGCCACACGATGGGGTACCTGACGCGATGTATTTGTGTGGAATAAAGTGAGTGGTACACGTTTTCTGGCTCGGGACACGTGGTATGGTACTGAGGTCGGCCATTGTTTCAGTTCGTGGTCTCTGGCCAGAGCACGCGATGTCGCTCCAGCGTGGTCGTAGGAGACAAGAGAGACGGTATGTACGAGACATTATTTCCATCAGGGCTTTGAGCTCTAATGGGCAGGTAGCATGAATCTATGATCGCCCCCTCGAAACGACTCGTCTCCTCTGCGCTCACGCTCGCCCACCTCGACCTCCTCCCGAGGTGTTGGCACTCAAGACCGCACAATGGCTGGCCGGATTCATGGCAGGTTGAAGCATGTGGGTCATGGTGCGTTGCTTCCGGGTGCCTCCATGCCGCGCATTTGGTTCTGAACCACTCCATCAGACGTACGCAAGCTGTCGAGCCCTGCCCCTTCTGCGGAAGGTATGGTACGAGTTCCGCAACCGAGCCCCGTGCACATCTTATCTTTGGTACCAACAGAACACACGGAGTCCGAAATGCCCGAGCCTCGTCCGGGTAGCTCGGCTTGGGCCTTACAGCCGGGGATGAATGGATATGGTACGTACCATGCAAATAAACGTTTCAAACCGCGACTGGTACTGACCGGTGACCCGCTGCGACCAACGAAGCGCACTCGCTGGATCTTGAAGTTTCCGCTCCGAGGGCACAGTTGCAGGTAAGCTGTCGAATTCCGGGTTTCTCTCTTGCAGCTCACAAGACAGGACTTGTAAGGGATAAAAAACAGATGTACCGAGAGGGGCGCGAGAGGGGCGCGAGAGGGGAAGACAGGGAGGGCGGGCGAGCGTGAGACGGTGGCGAGAGGGAAGAAGTCGAGTCGGTTAGGCGCCCGTATGCGAGACTTGGTTTCTGGCGCGCGCGTACTTGCTCGAGGGCTCGGTTTCCGGCAGTAGTTCGCAACAGATTGTATTCACTCCATACTAGAATGTACGAAACCTGTAGAATGCTGCTTACCTCCCGTGGCGCCTGCTCAAAACACGTCCAAGTGACCCCGCTGAGGATGCACTGTCCAAGCTCCGAAACCTAGTCCCCGCTCGCCCTGCACTGTGCTTTACAGCCCAAGTGTTCTTTACAGCCCATAACACGCCGTATCTCACTGATTCCAGTTGGTACTCCCCCCGGAAAGACTTGGCCCGCTCGCCCGCCCGGCGCTACCACAATGTCCGCTGCGCCCGCACTGCCGACAGCAGCAGCGTCGACGGGCGCGGCACGAACTCAGACTCGACTCACCCCTCACCACCGCTTCTCGAGCACGACAGGCACGCGCGGCCTCGTCGCGTTGAAGTAGTCCCTGATCTCGCGCTCGTAGAACGCGGCGTCCCACCCGTCGCGCAGCCGCATCCGGAACCGCTGCACGAGCGCGGCGACGACCATCCGCATCTCCTGCATCGCGAGCGCCTTGCCCGGGCAGTTCATCGGCCCCACCGAGAACGGCAGGAACGCCTGCTCGTTGTGCACGAACGCCGCCTTGGCTTTGTTGTTGTCGGCGGACGGCGAGGGGAGGGGGCTGGGGAGGGGGGCGTCGGCGAGCGCGAGGTGGCCGGACGCGACGAGCCAGCGCTCGGGCCAGAAGGACTCGGGGAAAGTGAAGTTGCGCGCGTCGCGGTGGATGGACCATGGCGGGAGGCGGATCGCTGTCCCGGGCGGGATGTAGCTGGACGCGCGAGATGAGTGGGCGTGGGATGCGAGGGGGGCGCATACGTACATCGAGCCAATGGTGACGCCTTGAGCACTGCGCGGGAGGTGGCGCTGGCTAGCACTCGCGATGGGCGGGTACAGCCTGAGCGCCTCGTTACTGCACGGGCGTGTTGAGCTATGGATGAACGCGCGCGGGGTTGAAGAGACTCACATGACGGCCTGCAAGTAGTGCATGTCGCGGTGGTGCTTCGTGTTGAATGCGTCCTCGCCGACGGGGTAGAACCGATCCACCTCCTCCTGGAGCCTCGCGTACGTCTCGGGGTGGGTCAGCAGGCAGTTGAAGATGCTCGTCATCGCGCTTGACGCGGTGTCGGACCCGGCGACGACCGCGAGCACCCCGTCATCATAGAGCTGACGGGCGGGTGGCGGCGCCCCGTCCGGGAGATCCTCGTTGTTCTGCTCAGAGGCAGGGGATCAGTGTCCAGCACGCCGCATCCAGGGGGACAGTAGGAGAAGGGGGACTGACGAGGTAATGGAAGAGGTCAGACGTCGTTGAGCCACGCGCGAGGCGCTTCGCGGCGCACTTCTCCCCATGGCGATGGAGCGAGTTGAGGGGCCACGCCGCACCCGGGATGTGGCCAACATAGACTCCGAGCCAGGGCGCATGTCCGAAGAACGTCGCAAGCCTAACGCCAGTCCTCGTCAGCGACGAAACTCAAAATATCTCCAGGGGACTACTCACGCCATCCCCTTGTCCAGGACCGCCCACACGTTATTCTTGTCCCCCTCATTCAGCAGCTCCGATCCCCCACCGAACCTACGCCCAAGCGTGAACTCATTCCACAGCAGAAGGCGAAGTGGCACAACTCACGCCATGTCCGACATGAAGTCGTACGCAAAGTAGTTGACCCACTGCCCGAGATTAACCCTCCCCCTCCTGCTCCTCTAGTCGTCGGATGAGGAGCTGCGCGCGCCGTGCAAGGACGTGTTCGTACTCGCGTAGAGCCGCCGGCCTGAGCCCGCGGTTCCAGGCTCGACGCCGACGGAGATGTTCGTCGATGTCGCGGATGCCGATGACCGGGAGGTTGTGGTCGCGGAGCATGCCTCCGACCCAATCTGCCAAGAACAACCCGAGGTTAGCGACATCTGGTACGGGAAAAGAGGAAGTCTACCCTGGATCGTTTCATTTCGCATTAAAGCGTCCACGGCCAGGCTCATAGTCACTAAGGCCTCGCACAAGCGCAGGGTTGGAGGCTACCGTCAACGTCGCTCTCAGCGGCGCGGCCGGGGAGACCGGGGCGCTCATCGAACTGAAACAATCGACCGTCCTCTCAAATAAGGCGATGTGGGGCTTACCAGTACCCTTCGGGAGCCCCGAAGCGCCAAGGATCGTCATTGCCGCCGCCGGATCGCGTATTGAAAGTTCATTCGGGCCTGCATGGTTCGGAACCGAGAGGAAATACGTTAGTATAGAAGCCCGCCCGCGGGCATACAGGACACGCACCGATTCTGAGGACGTCGCCATGGAGCTCTTGCATCCTTTTAACGGCCCTATTCCATCGGCCAGTCGTCGAGTATAACGCCGGTGCGAGCATGGAGACCTTGGCCAACCATGGACCGGGATAGCGTGCGAGGGGGTGGAAAGGGGAGATGCGGTAGACGACGATGGAAATGGCGAGCGTAGCCAGGTAGAGCAACACAGAGGACCGGAATGCGTTTTTGAACGATTCCAGATTCGTGGAGGGATCTGGGACGGCAGATGCGGCGATGAGGGCGGGAGGACCGAGGAGAAGAGTGGCGTGGGTTAGGACGGAGAAGGTTTCGTAGCGGCGGAACAGCTGGTGCATTAGCTACGCAACAGAAAGACGTCGACGTCAGTGTCAGATGTAGTCGTAAGGTTAAGGGGCTGTGGAATGCCTTACAAGAGCCGCTGGGATGGTTAAGGCCGCAGTGCTGGGACCCGGTGAGGAGGCATCACTAACAGAGGCCAACATACTGGCCGATGGACTGAAAGCGGTCCAAGTCGAACGACCTGTGGTGAACCAAAGCCCGAAAGCTAATACAAGCCGTCAGAGGGGACAGGTCACCTGGAAGGATGACATTGACTCGTGAGCCCAGCGCCGCGTCCATAGAAGGGAACGAGGATGAATGGAAGACGCACTGGAGACCAGATCCCCGCGAGGAGGAGAGGATATATGCGGGCCCTTCGCGCGAGGTCACGATCGTGACATGTGAAGACACCGCCGTGCACGTGGGAGCCGCCAACGGCGCACTCTGTCAAGCCACCGATCTATAAGCGCCGAGACTCTTCTGGAAACAGACTGGAGGGTGCGGCCGGTGCGGGGTCGAGCTGCACGGCGCGGTCGACTCGGAGCGTCGGTCTGACAGTTGCCTTTCTTTGCTCGACCTGCGGCTGGGGTTGCACCGACGGTGTCGTTCACGAGGCCTGTTGTCCTTGTTTCCTCGCCCCTCGCTTGGATTTCCTGCTCTCTTCCGTCGACGCTGCCTCTCGTCAATCTTGCGTTTCCTGGGACTCGGACGACTCAGCTCAGCTACTCGAACTCTCGTTTTCATTATTCCAGGCCTGGATCCCTCCTTGTTTCGCCTGTACGACGTATCGTCAGCACTGCAATACGCCGGCAATCTCTGCAACGAGCACTCACCACCATTTCTGTTCCCCGCCCGCCGGTCCTAACATCGACCTCGTCTCCTTGCTACACATCAACGCCCCTCTGCTCCCTCTGCTAGTACCGGGTACTACCACGCCACCCACACACCAACAACTAACACTTCTAGCCGCCTCCCGCTCACCACCCTGCAACTCCGTGTCTACGCCATCGAGCTGATCCTGCTCCCGACGGTCCCACCCCTCGATCGCCGTCCACACTGCCCGGGCTCTCCCGAACGCCCGCACACGCCCTATCGACACCAACACAGGTACGTACGTCGCACGGTGCATGCATACAAGCGGAAAAGCGTGGGGGGAGTGTTTGAGAGCACAAAACGGAGCACGGCCGACAATGTCACGACCGTCCCACCAGTCTCTAGTTGCTCCCCTTATATACCTTCCTCTACACTCGGCCCAGCCTCCGTCCGTCCACCTTCCACACTCCGTGCGACTCGTCCGATCCCTCGCTCGCTCTCACCAACTTGAAGCCCGACCCTCGCCTCAGGCTGGTGACTGGTGGTTCGAACACAACCTCTCCGCGTAATTTTACCCCCAGCCGGTTGCCACCCTGTACCAGCCCTCAATCCGCCCAGCCCAGGCTCGAACATGGCTACGAGGTAGGCACCCGGGCATCCTAAGCGCTAGCGCGAATAGTACTCACCTTCTGATGCGCGTATATTCCAGGTAACCACTGCGAGCACCCGCTCCGTCGTGCGGCGTTCGCGACCGGATATCGCTAGCATCGCATCTGCCACCGCGTGTACCATTTACTCGCCCGCCTTCGTGCGACGCCGTGCATGGACAGAACGCTGTGGTTCTTCCGGTGAGTTTTTCCCCTGCATTTTCGCGCAGTTCAGAACGTTCTACCGCCTCCGAGTCGGACGAGGCTCGGCTGTCGCGGGGGTTCCTTGTCCGACCATGTGCGCAGGTTGTGCGGTCCTCGCTCTGCGGCTGAGCCAAGCTGGCGCGGCCGCCGAGCCAGTCGCTGCTCACACCCGGGCCAATCGTGCCCTCCAGGTCGTCGCTGTGGCATTAACAAGTGCATGATACAGACCACGCCAGACAACTCGCAGTTGCGAGTTCGACGTTGTAGCTGCCGTGTAGCCTGAGTGCCCGCGGGCAGCCCTCAGAGTACCGGTTGTATTAAAAGGCCGGCACCCATGTTTCCAGGAACACAAGCGCACCACTTTGATGTTTGATGAGGCATGCGACACATCCGAGTCGCGCCATTCGGCCATGTCGGCCATACCACTGGCACGGTGCAGGGGATCGCCTTGCATGCTGGTCACAGCTGCGAAAGCCCGGCGGCCCCCCGGGCCCATTCTGCGTGCAGACGACGTCCAGGCCGTTCCAGAGGCCACCAGTGTCGTTCGCCACAGCGGCGTGGTGCTGTTGACCATGCTCATCTCGTGGCGGTGGCCCGGGCCCCGGGCAGTCCTGCGTCCACTGAAAATGTGGTGGATTTCTGCATTCCGAAGGTCTCTCCGCACTGGAAAACTCGGTACACGGCGTGCGGTACCACCATGCAATGTCCATGAACTCGTTTCGCACTGCTGGGAGGTGGTCTGAAGCTCAGCATTACGCGTACGGCCGGGTTTCATGGGCGCTGGGGAGGATGTGACACTTGGAGGCGAAGTGTTCACACCCGTCGTATTTCATCTCAGCCTGTCCTGACTCCTGAAACGAGTTGCGCCACGTTTTCTGCGCACAAAGAGAGCTCGCAGCGCATCCCTGCAGCTGGTAGAACAGGATCATGATACCGGGGTCAGAGTGCAACGTCTCGGCCGCAAATTGGGCGGATTTGCGCCCAAATCGCGTTCTGCAGTGCTCGCATGATGCATCTCGGACGTTTCCAGCTGAGAATCACTGCGAACACGACGTCTGCATCGTTGCGAGACGTCGGAACGCGCCATTCCGCCCATCCGGCCGCGGCCCGCTTTCAAAATCGACTACTTATTTTGGTCAGTTTCGTTGTGTGCGGAAGTCGACGGCCTCCCGCCCGTCCTGCGCCCCCTCGCTGCAGCGCGGACTCAAAGGACACTGGACAGTCTATCCCGACTCGTATGTGCACGGTAGAGGTCTCCAGGGCCCCGCCTGGCGCCGTGCGCGATTCAAATCCTGACCCATGCTGCGGCGTCGGTGGCCCGGGCGGGTACGCCGCCGGTCGTATCCGTTCACCCACTTGTGACCGCCGTCGGTTTCCGTCCGCGTCCCCACTGTCGCACCGTCTCTTTTTCTTTCTGACGTTCGTGCTGACTTGTTCCCGTGTCTGGTAGGTTAAGACGGAGGCCCTCACGCTCAGGCTTGAGATTGCGGCGACTTCGTGGACATCGCGATTCGCTGCAGTCCTTCAAGTTGCCAGTGGGCGACCTAATCCGATCCTGTCCTAGTCGTTGAGCCCGTCGTGCGGCCACGCGTCCAGTGTCCACCACCGACAGTGGTCAGCGGCCTTCGCGCCGAGTCAAAGACCCGGCTGCAAATTGCAATGCTACGAGCTGTCCTCGACGGCACCTCCTTGTCGCACACCAAGTCCAGCGGGTGCGGTGCGATCAGCGTCGCAGTGGGCGCGTGGTGTTCAATTGCAAGTCGCCATGGCGGACCATTCATCTTTCCCCTTCCCCAGGTACGTCCTCGCGCTTCCATGCTGCGGGCCACATCGCCGTCGCTCGTGTCGCTTTCGCAGAGCCTGGGATCCCGCGGCCGGGCGCAAATCCGCTGCCCTCCGCACGCCGTGACGCACCCCGGGGCGGGGCCCGACTCGGAGTCCGCCGCAACGGAACGCCTAGAAGTTCGCCGCGGCGCGGGGCGTGATGGTTCCAACGACGCGCTCGTCGCTCTGCTCGCGTTCCTTAGCACCGCACCGAGGATGCATTCGTGGACGTGGTGAGCCCCGGCTGCCCACATGTCAGTAATATGCCAGTGCGGTCACTGCCAGCGTGTGCGCGTTATCGGACACGTTCTGACGAGTTCTCGCCAGGGCTTCTCCTCCAACGATGTCAACAGCATGCCAGGACAGCGGACGTCAGTGGCTCGGGTTCATAGCTACGGACACTCGTATGCGACCGAGGCTGGTCATACCTGAGACCGCATTGGCTATTCAGCCTGACCGAGGGCTGGGACCGGGGCAACTGCGTACGATGTTCTCAGGCAGCACGAGCGCCGCCCTCGTGCCTGCGTGCCCTTCGGCCTCCTGTACCAATGGACTACCCGGTTGATGGGGTGCGCGTCGTTACCAGGAGTGTACGACGCGGCTTGGCTGGGAAAACCATCAACTCGGAGAGCCTGCAGTTGCCTGGCCTTCGCTAATTTCATGCCCAAGAACTTTGATTTCATAGATATTAGTTAAATCGCTGTGCATGTAGTACATTCAATAACAACACGACAGAGATATATCCGAAGCATGTGTGCAGCTGGATTCAAGGAGGCTTTGACAACTCTGTGCTACACTCGGGACACGGCCCCAGCCCGGTGCATCGTTGTTCCACCGTTCGAGCTGACCGCGGTCTCATATCAGAATCCTGCCTTTTCCGCCTTCCCAGCGGCTGCTACGCGAAGATAGGTGTACCTGTTCGAGGCTGCGAGACCGGAGAGAAGCCGCGGTGTTGTCATCGAGTTCTAGGCATTCCCTCTCGTACTCGCCCATGTCGTCCGAGTGTGGATTCGAGACCACAAAAGAAGACCTTCATCTCTAAGACGAGTGGGATACCGGTGAGCGTGGGAGAGGCCGGACAACGATTTTGCTTACCTACATATTGACGGCACACGGTCGACGCATGGTGAGGCCTTGAGGCGACAGCCGGACGAGAGGTGCACGGAGACACCGCCACCGTGTTCGTACAGGTTAAACCAAAATCTCGGATGCAAGTTCGGGGATAAACGTTAAACTAGTATGTACCTTGACAACCTCGTGGGATCTGGTCGCGCTGCGCTGAGGCGATGTTCGGAGTGTCCATGAGAACAGGCCGAGGAGCGGATCCGGACCGCGGATCTTGGTGTTGACTGTGGGTCCCGGCCAGAGGCAGTCGCGCTGAAAGAATACCAAGTAAGTTCCCACCACGCGAACCTCAGGAGTCAGCCGTAGCCAGAGTCCCCGCGAGCCTCTCATACGTACCGTCGTTCTGAGGCGCGCTCTGAACGTTGCCCTCTCCATCTACTCCCTCACTGGACATGTTGCTCTGCCCACCTCGCAGCCCTCCCCTCGTCACCTTTGCGCTGCCTCTCGCACCATCGTCGGTATGGTTGATCACTGCCCCCTCGGACAGACTCTCCGCGCGCAGCACGCCCGCCGCGAGATCATGGCCCGGGTTCACAGCAAGCCAGCTCAGACAGTCTATAAACGACGCACTCGGTGAGTATCCACCTCGTCGCCACCAGCCACAGTCGTTCGACTCACCTGGTGCTCTCTTCCGAGTCAAGTCCTCATGTCCACAGTCCGGCTGCAGCAAAGCGCGGATGCGCTGGTCCTTCAAGGCATACCTCGACGACAGCTTCTTCGGCCTCGACATCCAGTTCCACTACATCCTCTACTCACCAACCTCGGCCGATGCACCGGCCTCCCACGCATCATGCACATCCGAGCTGCCCGCTAGGAGACTGGTGCGATCTACTTCACGCCGATTACCCATGATGGGTGCGAGGCCGCGCGCCCCGACCCTCTCAGCGCCACGCCCGCTCCGCTCTACCTCAGCCTCCCTGAATAGTACAGATGGTGGGATATCAAGGCGTGTCGGTACCGCTGGCAGACGAACCCGTTTGACCTCCCATACAGGTACGAGTGGAACGCGCAGCCCAAGTCTGCGGAGGACGGTGTCAGCGGGGGCCGAGACGGTGGCCGAGGCGGAGGTCGAGGCAGCAAAGCAGCAGGTGGGTAAGGGAGCCGCGGAGGGGATCGAGGAGTTCAGCGACGACGACGACGAGGAGAGGCGCGAGTTGGTGCACCGCGAGTGCTGGGCACCGGTGGCGGCAGCGGCAGGCTCGCTGTTGTCCGACGCGATTGAGGAGTGGGACTAGCGATTGTCATTCTCTGTCTGTAGCATGCACATGTTGTTGATTGCAGAAGATACCTCAGACTCGATATTCGCAACGGTGAGAGCACCGAGCCCGACGGGCGACAAAATGGAAGGTGGTGGTCGGGTAGAAGGCCGCAGTATGCCAAATCGGGATACTCGTCCTAGCATCTCCGCCAGCGCTCGAATGGCGTCGGCTCGTCTCCTCGCAACGCCGTGGCTCGCACAGGTCTAGATTCACGCTCCAATTTTCTGGATAACGGTATTCGCATCATACACTCCGTCGTTTGCATGGCTGCTGACGTTTTTCCGATGTCCGGCAGCCCAGGTCTTCTACTACCTGCGCCGCAAGCGTCATGCTTGGAACCATAAGAAGATTCTACAGCCGGAAGCCTATCATTCCGCTGTGGGATAACATGAGTAAACGTAAAAGCCTGAGTCACTTTCCTCCCGCTTGGTACGTCAATTTGGATCTCTGCAGGGCGGGAGATAGAGCTGAAAGGCAGAATGTCTGCTATTTCAACCTCACCTCCAATCATGCAGACGACCCAG